>JAODTR010061468.1:0-16833 GCA_025399935.1 Amblyopsis rosae
CAGCTGTGTTGGAGCAGGGAGACATCTAAAACATGCAGGACAGTGTTCCCCGAGGACCAGGGTTGGGAAACACTGCCCTACGGCATTGAAGGGAGAGGCGCTTTTATTTTGATCGACTTCAAATATCAACAAGTTTTCTCCAGAATAACTGACTATACCTCTACGGAGTGATTTGTACTGTTTCTCTCATACTTTGAGTTTCCTCCTTCATTGGATTTACAGTATGTTTTTAGCTGCTTTCAAGTCTCTCTCTCTCTCTCTCTCTCTCTCTCTCTCTCTCTCTCTCTCTCACACACACACAAACACACACACGGCACATAAATAATGTTATCGTACTACAGGATCTGTTGAAACACACACTCTCTTCACAACAGTGAAGAATACTGTATGATTGTGAATGTAATGGTCAGGTCAGCAGGAACAGCATGCCTGCCAATGTAGGCCTCAATAAACCTACTGAGGCAACTACCTTAAGAGGTATGTCTGTCTGTCAAGTACATGAAAAGCTTTATAATAACAGTACATAAACAACTTAGCATCACTGTGACTGTGTGCGTAACACCAATGGAAGGGAGAGAGAGACACCTTGCACACTATAGTGTTTAAATAAACATTTTGCAATGTATGTCGTCCTTAACCACACGCCGAGAGGATACAGATTCACAAATACACTGCAGGGCAAAACACACAACTGGGATATATTTCTCATTTTGTGGTCTCTTCACGTGGTACTATTGTGCCACGCTGCTCTGCAGTTCATTGGCAGTGCAAGAGGGTCCCAATAAATGATTGAAGTCCCAGAAGACACTCTTTTGAAGCTTGGCATATTTACTGCCATCAGTTGTGTCAGGCTAAAAAGATGATGTGCAGGTGTCAGAAGGCAGACATGACAGGTAAAATGAAATGTGCATCATCCTGACCTGGACCTGACGTCACCATTTGTTTCTGGCCTCTGAACCTTCTACCCGTTATTTCTATTGCATCTCTACATTATTGGGCTAGTTGTGATTCTGATATAGCGAAGTCTTCCCTTCCACATTCCACAATTATCAGCTGTGTGGTTGCATTAGTCTAGCAACCCTTGCCTGCTTTATGCCTGTTCAGCAGTTAAATCCATTCCACATGCACTGCACACGGATTGTTCAATGCTAGTTAAAGGGATAAAGGAAATCAGCCACCAGTGAATAATAATACAATATTTATCATGTACTATCTCCTTTGTAATATCCTGACTATTATTACATTTATGAATTATTGTTTTATTGTTGATTTATTTTCATTTTACTATTTCATCTTTTTCCTTTTTTAACTGTAAAGCACTTTGAGCGTAAACCTTGAAAAGTGCTATTTAAATAAAGTTTATGTTAGTATTATTATTATTATTATGATTATTATTATTCTCAAAAGTAATTTTGTCAATATTAATGCCAGCTTTGATGTGTCTCGTCACAGTTCATTATTATTTAGTTTACAGTTGAATAAAAAATAATAATAAAAAAACGTTTTAAGCAGCTCTCAATACGGTATGATGCTGTGCAGCGTATTATGAGCAAATTACAATGGGCTAGCTAGAACTACTTTCTGCTCTTCACTTGTGCAACACAAATACAAACTCACACACGTGCACACATGCAAACACACACACACACAAGGGAGGGGGAGTAGGAGAGACAGACTTTTGCTACATCCTGTTATGTTCGTCATTAACTCTGTAGTCTGGCCTGATGCTATCAGCATACAACACTTGTACACACACTGCTTTGCTGATTTGAGTGCTCTCAAAAAAGCTTTTCCCCATAAACACCATACGTAAACCCTGGCTCTCCTGGTTTACAGATACCCTGTGAAGACTTGTTTCCTCATTTGTTTAGCCTAGAGGTTTGAGTGAGTATGCGCTACAACAGTGAAGCACTAAGTTTACTCATAGACACATGCCCTAGCCTATATATGGATATCACTAGCGCAGGAAGTAAAGTGTGCTAGAGAAAATACATTTTACAACGATTCTTATTTGGATCATTTTTCTTAGGCTATAGCTTTATAATTTTAGCCACACTTTTAATCTTCTAATAATTTAATAACAATTATTATAAAAATGATAAAATTACTATCTGCTGTATTACTGTAAGTGGAATCCTTAATATGCTCCTACTCAAATGTTTAGAAATACTTGTAAATGGGTGATTGGCTACAAAAGAGTCAAAGTGAAGTTTCTTGTTGTGATAGCTCGTTTCATTCTATAAGCCTGTGATTGCGACCTTCAAGAGGCCACTGTAGCAAGGAGATTACACTTTAGGCAGCTGGGCTACCAGGTACACTACTGTGTGTGCGTGTGAGAGAGAGAGAGAGAGAGAGGGAGGGGGAGAGGGAGAGAAACCTTGTGTGTGTGTCCCTGTCCTGAAGAGATAACAGCGCTTATGGGCCATACAGCCGTTAAATCTAAAATGCTGCACTCAACTGCATGCCAAGAGAGTGTCACACTGACATGTGACAGTTTTCTAAAAGAAAAGGAACCCTTTCAGTAGGAGTAGGACATTGTAAGGAAGACCAAAGACCGTCGCTTTTCATACAGGAATAGTTATTTTGCTCTCAGACACACACGTCACACACAACGTTGCAAATGCTGATGCGTTGAAAGCAAATAGGCCCCTTGACTTCTCTAAACTCTCCACCTCTTGTTTTTTCTCAGAAATGAGGAAGCACAATAGAATGTGCAATAGAGCGACCAACTACAGGAAGACTTGTGAGACAGACAGGCTCCTTTGGTTAGACAACAGCATGGAATACTTCTGAAGGGCATAATGCAATGTAGCGGTGTAATGCCGTTTTCAGAGTGAATACTGCTTGTTCGTGTCTGTTTATATGGCGCGACGATGACAAGCGCCTCACTGACAAAACTATTCATCCTTATAATTCTTATTTTCATCATCTGTCTCCCAGAGTTCTTTCTAAAATACAAAGGTGCAGTATGAGATGGATAGCTTATTATGTGTGTGTGTGCGTGTGTGTGTGCGCTGTACACAGCCATGTGTTCGCCATGTGCGTTATCAACTTTCTTCAGGCTATAACATAAATATATGATTTATGGTAGTTAATTAGTCTGGTTAGTCTTAGTTGGTTGCCTCTTTAATCCGCACAATAATTGTAAATGATTGCTTACTCTTTCTGTACTAAAGAATTGCCCAGAACAGATGCATTCTTTGTAGTTGTAGCAGTGGGTATACCAGCTATGCTTCCTTCTCGCTCTTTTATCCTCTGCTTTCCTTTGTCTCACATTTCAATATAGATCAGTGATCAAACGTTGAGGTTAGTCAGCTTTGACACTGGTTGAGGGATTTGACTTTGATTGCTCTGGCTTTGGTTTGATTAGGTTGAATACATTGTTTTGCTTGTGGATATTTCAAGAATGAATTTGAGAATGATTCTTCTAGATGTATTCTTGATACAAATGTAGGGAGATGCAAGACAGCAGTGTACGATGTACGCACATGAATGCTAATCTTTCTCTCACCTTTCTTCCAGTCTCGCAGGTTCACTTCCTCTGCGTGCCGTACCAAGACGCAGAGGAGACGCGAGAGGGAGAGCAAGCAAAGGCGAGGAGCACGGAGGTGTGCGACCCCTGTCTGACGAGCGGTAATGGAAGTGAGGATCCCGTCTGCGCCCGGGGGCTGCGGAGCACCGGAAGAGAAGCCGGACCGGACTCTGGCAGCGGGAGTCAACCTGACATGGGCTGGTTCGTGTGCGACACTGACATCGATGTAACGCACCTGTATGGCTCATCGCCAGGTGGGCAGATGGGCCATGTCAGAATTCACTGGACCTCATCATTCACACATACTACTCTATGAATGCTTTTACTGTACACAGAATTAGATGTGGCTGTAATTAACCCAGCAACAATCAACTAAACTGTAATAACATACAGTTGCTTAATAGCTTTATATACGTGGAGGAGGCATTCTGTTTGTCTCTCCATCCACCCTCATCATCCATCCATCCTGACATCCATCTCTCTTGTCATCTCTCCATCCATCCATCCATCCATCCTTCCATCCATCCATCTCTCTTGTCATCCATCCATCCATCCATCCATCCATCCATTCATCTCTCTTGTCATCCATCCATCCATCCATCCATCTCTCTTGTCATATCTCCATCCATCCATCCATCCATCCTTCCATCCATCCATCTCTCTTGTCATCCATCCATCCATCCATCCATCCATCCATCTATCCATCCATCTCTCTTGTTGTATCTCCATCCATCCATCCATCCATCCATCCATCTCTCTTGTCATATCTCCATCCATCCATCCATCCATCCATCCATCCATCTCTCTTGTCATATCTCCATCCATACATCTCTCGTCATATCTCCATCCATACATCCGTACATCCATCCATCCATCCATCCATCTATCCTTCCATCCATCCATCCATCTCTCTTGACATATCTCCATCCATACATCCGTACATCCATCCATCCATCCATCCATCTATCCTTCCATCCATCCATCCATCTCTCTTGACATATCTCCATCCATACATCCGTACATCCCTCCATCCATCCATCCATCCATCCATCCATCTATCCTTCCATCCATCCATCTCTCCATCCATCCACGTCTTCATCCACAGGTGCAGAGGTGAGTCAGGAGGTCTTGGTGGAGTTCCATATTGGAGTTCTAGGCTCCCTGAACCTCACCTTGTACGGTCAGCTCAGGCCCACCTCTCTACACCTCAGCCTGCCCAAGGAGGAGGAGGAGCAGGAGGAAGGAGAGAAAGAGGTGGAACCTGAACAGAGGGCATTTTACTGCTGTCTTCCCGTCCCGCCCACCTCAGAGACAACGAACCGTAGCCGCTGCCTCCTCGGACTAACCAATCAAACTGCTTGGACAAGCAACGTGAAGGACCAAGGACCTCGGATGCAGGCTCAGAAAGGTTTGGGGAGAAACTGCTTTACAGTGTGGGTTGATGTGTGTGAACATAGTCAAACTGATGTGAAAGTGTAGCTTCTTAGGGGAGGGGAGGAGAGGAGACTAGGGGAAGAGAGGAGAGAGACTATAGGAGGAGAGGAGGAGAGGAGAGAGACTAGTGGAGGTGAGGAGAGAGACTAGTGGAGGAGAGGAGGGGAGGAGAGGAGGGAGACTAGAGGAGGAGAGGAGAGACTATAGGAGGGGAGGAGAGGAGGAGAGGAGAGAGACTAGTGGAGGTGAGGAGAGAAGAGGAGGAGAGGAGAGAGACTAGTGGAGGGGAGGAGGGGAGGAGACAGACTAGTGGAGGGGAGGAGAGGAGGAGAGGAGAGAGACTAGGCGAGGAGAGGAGACTACGGGAGGAGAGCAGAGAGACTAGGGGAGGGGAGGAGAGAAACTAGTGGAGGAGAGGAGCGAGTTGAAAGGCGAGTGCAGAGACAGGGATGGTCAGTATTTATTATCCATATATCTGAAATACGTGTTTCAAATTCAAAATAGTATTTTGTACTTTGTATCTAAGAGGGTTGTTGAAAATTACCATATTTAGTATCAAAATACATTGGTGTTTTGTACTTTGTAGTTTAAAAATACTATAAAATACTTTCTGTGAGACATTTACTTGATGCGGCCTCTGATTGGTAGCCTGATGTACTGTAACCAGACCCAAAATTCGGTTTGTGCAACGGGCCTGGACAAGCCTGGTTATCAGACACAATATTCACTTGGTGAATATAGTCTGCCCATGTTCGGAGTCACTGCCTCCTATTGCCTTCTACTGCCCGTAGAGCTCTGGTTAATTTAGACAGCCTTTAACCAGCGTTGCTAAAACTGTTTCGATTGCCTCAACTAGCTCTACAATACCACCATTTGGAAACATGGTTGACTTCAAAGTCATTGCACTTTTGAGAATCTGAGAGTGAGAAGACAGAAAGCTAATGCAAACAGGGTGTCCGGACTACATTCTCAGTGATAACAAATTGAGCTGAGAGCAATAGGTGGGCGGAGCCAGGCTAGGTCTGGACACACTCCATTGGGGATTGTTTGCAGCTGCCTCGTACTAATGGGCATAGACCTTGGGTTAATTTTGACACTAGTGGACAGCCTTTAACCAATCAGCATTGCTACAACTGTTTGTATCGCTTTATCCAGCTCTATCACCATTTCAAACACGTAACTTCAATACTGTGTGAATACTTAAGACTATAATCTCAGCAAAAACAATAAAGATGAGAGAAATAGTTGGGCCGTGCCAGGCTAATACTCAAAAAGGACAACCGAACAAAATTATCAAAATCTGATTCCGGCTTGGAAGCCCCTCCCTACCTGTCTTTGTTTCCTTAGCTGATTGGCTGAGCTATATGTTAGTAACTTTTATTAAGCTAATACACTCTTGTCAAAATGCAAAAATTTATTTCCGGTTTGCTAGCTGCCCATTGTATGTGCACGCTGCTTTCCCTCTTATTCCGTATCAGTCTTCTCACACGCAGCTTCTCAAAACCGGGTCAGGGAAGCCTCTGGGGTCATCCATTGAGTTTATTAGTGGTGTTAACTCGTGAATTCACCTTGAGTCACCTATATTCAAGAATCTAGGTTTCGCTCACTCTATGAAGTATAAACAAGGATGCTGTAGCTGCTGTATTAACAAGAACACCTCCCTTCCTCTCTCTTTCTCTCCCTCCCTCCCAGATGAGTGGCGGTGTAAGTTCAGGGTGCTGTGGTTGGCTTTACTTTGCATGCTGGTGCTGACTGTACTCACAACAGTGCTGGGGCAGGTTTACCAAGAGAGCTGCACCAGTAAGACACAAGGCACACGACACACACACACACACCCACACACACCTTTGTCAGTATACATGCCGTATACAAACGATGTGTCAGTTATTACGTGATAGTACTGCGAATGACAAAGTAATATATTAGTAGTAGCATATTGTGAACCTAATTCGCTCCAATAAGCAGTTTTGTGCAAACATGTATTATTCCATTGGATCTCATCTTGCATCATTATTGCATTGAGTTGCTGCAACCCTTGCTGTTCTTCCCTCCATCAGAGAAGCCCATGGTGTTCCAACGTCATGACTGCTGTGCCAGTTCTCACATGAATGGTACGTGAATTATGACTTGAGCAATTTCGTTTAAAGCTTACTTACACACACCATCTAGAGTGCGTATGTCCATATGCTAATTACAATAAAACAATATATATCATAACTATAACAGTAATATTTGAACTTTCAAATCATATAGAAATCCATTGTGAACAGTTCAATACTATTGTCATGAGCCTTCTACACTAACCGTGACCATACAGATCCCATTAAAATGTGAGGCTTGTATCTTGTCTAGTAACAGGGATTGTGCCCCACTCCGTTGGGTCCCCCGTCCAGTGGTCAGGTCAGTGCTAAGGAACGTTATGCTAGGTGACGTCTATAAACCGGCTTAACATTATGGTACAGTCTCAGGCTTCCATTCATTTTAATTTACTTATTTTTTCCGGACAGGATTCTCGACAGGTCTCTCACCCATTAAAGAAGTTGATTCTCCATTTGGGGAAGGTAGGCATTTGAAAACAGTCATATAGACAGTAATGCTATGAAACATTGTTACACGTCTGCTATATTTAAAGATGCTGTAGGTAGGATTTGAGGGTTGCAACGAAAGCCCCTCCTCTTCTGCTCCAACCATCTCTATAGGTAGGAGGTAAGGTGCATGTCCAATCAGGATAAAGAGGCTCTGATTGGTCAGAATTCTAGATTTCTATAAAAAGAAAATCTAAATCGACCTTACTGACAACTGATTGATGTCTATGCCGTTTCTAAAAAATGACACTCACACTTGGCCCAGTTAAACCGTGCCCGAGCTCGTTTGACCCCAAAGTCCGGTTCGTTTGACTATCGCTCCGTACTGTGCCCGGGTGCGTTAAACCGTGCAGTGGCCCACATGAAAGTGGTGGGCAGGGCACAAAGGAACACTTTGTACTGCCGTCCACACTGGTCTACGGCAGAAGTGCAATGTTTATTGGAAATTAGAGCAGACGAGGGTATTCAGGAGCAACTGGATACAACACACAAGAACTATCTACTTACTCGTGGAAGAACCACAGTGTCGACAAAAGCTGAAAAAGCTGCATGCTCATTATCTGAAGGTACGGGATGCACTCTCTAAATCTGGTAGCTCGTCGGACATCAAGGACATATTCCAGTGGAACGACTATGTGGACAAAATAATTGGCCTGAAACCAAGTAGCCAATTTAATGTGTTGGAGTAAGCGTGCCCGGGCCCTGAATGTTATCTGCAGTGTGAGTACAGGCCAGTGGGGAGGGGGTACAATGGTGCTCGGGCAGGATTCAAGGCAGCTGGGACAAGTGTAAGTACAGTACGCCTGAATGTATAGCACAATATACCAGATATTAGGTCATTTAGCAGATCTTAATAGAACTACAGTATGTATACAATTCCAAGCAGGGTTAGACATCTTTACAGGTGAACATGCCAGGCCTGTAAGGGACTTGAACCTGCAACCTTTCAGCTGAGAGTTGACCACTCTAGCCATTCATTTTATAATTCCTGTATAACTCCCTTACAATTTTGTCTCACTTTTCAGATGCCCCAGAAACTCAGCTGGGCCGAGGTGTGGACTGTCAGTCTCATGACAACACTAACAGCTATAATGGTAAGCTAATGTATTTCATTAATTTGATTTGTGTGCGTTATTACAGGTGCACGGCCCTCGAACATAACATTTATTCATAGGCTCCCACTGTCTATCTGAACTAGCTTTAGTACATTGAGCGTATATAGCTAGTCTATATAAACTTACAAATTACATCAACCTTTCTACTGCAGCCTATATTTAATCTGTTATTTTATATATTGCTTAGCTGTCTGTATACTTTACTTCAACCTTTCTACCACCGCCTCTATTCAACCTGTCAAAATCTCATGTTTGATATGTATGCTACAGTATATCTCAATGTTGACTAGACTTGTACAGTATCTTATGGATGAAATAGCTGTTACCATACAGTTTAGTTTGAAACTCCAACAGTGTATTCCCTAACACACACTACACACTAGCTGCATTGAGCGTCACCCATGTTTTCAAAAACCACACTAGCTGCATTGAGCCTCACCCATGTCCCCCGTCCCTCGTCTTGCTAGCACACCTGCACCACCGCACCCATCCCTACAGCTCATCTCTGATGGAGGAGCAGAGCCAGTGAGCCAGCTGCACTTGTGAGCAGGGAGCAGAATGTGAGGAGAGGACCGAGGGAGGTGGGGATTGCTGTGTCCTCACCAGCGGGAGCTGCCATATTTTCAGAATGATAGTAAAAAAAAGACAGGAGTCATTATGGTGACGGTTAAAAGCTGCTTTATTTATGACAGCTCGTCATCTGACAGTATAATGGCACTTCTTTGGTCGGCTATAATAACAAACATTACTTCAGAAAGCAATTTGTTCAAGCCTTCATTAATTTGTTGGCTCCTAGACAGTCTAGACTGCTGCTGCCTGCTATAAATCACATTTCTCATAACCCAAGCATATTGAATGATTTGAACAGGTGGACACGTTATAACTTATAGTTTGATATATTTAGCTTAATAGCATTCTTGAAATGTTTAGCTCATTGAGAGTATAAGCAGAACAACAAATAAACTATAGTGGGGACAATATTCTGTATATCACAGAATAACCATGGTATTACATATTGTGGTGGGCTGGAATTAGTTTAGGTCTGGTCATTCTGTTAAATGGTAGTTTAGCATTGTATAATATTCACCTGTATTGTAAATTCATCACAATCCTTATCTGTAAGCAGAACTGCCCTCTTAATAAAGTAGTGTGATATTGATGAAAATGGAATATAACATATTGTTGCTCCATATAATGGAATGTACAAGACAAAATCAAAAGGCATTTGTACTGAAATAAACATGAGATTAATAGTGTACAGTATATTCATTAACATTGTATGCTCTTTACCTCAATATACAATACAGTATAATATCTACTGGGAGTTGTTTTGTGTTTGTATACAATTATACAGCATGTCTCCTGAATGTAATTTTTTTTGAGTCAATATCCTAAATACTAGAAGAACTTCGTGGCAATTGGTAGAGTCTACGATTGAACAAGAGTTCAAAAGATTTAACACACGCAAAAGTGAAACTTCATAGTGTTACTGTAGTTACGTGCTGGGTTTACAGTGGGCCAGCTACACATACTTTAGTAGTGCAAGTCTCTTCAAGTGGAAAATATCAACACATGCTTTTTGGACCAGCTTTAGGAAAAAATATTGTAAATCTCCATTTATTAGACACACTTGGTCTCAGCAAACCTTAATTCAGCTCCGAACTCTGTGTGGTTCCTCAAAGCAAAATATTAAATTCACAAACACCAGCAAAGGCAAGAGATGATCAGAGATTATGAACAAAGGCACTTAAAATGCAACATGCCTGCATTTCAGAATCTGTCCATAATGATCTGTCATAAATACATAGTGCCACCTCTCTGTAGCTATGGCACTGACTGTAGATAAACACATACATATCATATTAATGATAGCATTGAATTAAAGCTCACTGTACAACAATAGTATATTATATAGAAGACATGCCGGTACTCATTAAGGCAGGTGGAGTACACAGCAGATGATGTACACACACAGGCAAATGACCTGTGTGTGTGTGTGTGTGTGTGTGTGCATGAGGTTGTGTGTGTGTATGTATGTTTTGTATATGGTATGTGTTTGTGTGCATATATCTGTGTGTGTGTGTGTGCGCGTGCGCGTGCGTGCACACACGTGAACCAGGCAGGATCAGTGCTGTGTGCAGGCTCCACCCTGCTGGGTGTGTGTGTGGGAGACCTGCAGGATGGGCAGCAGCAGCTGCAGGGCGTCCTGGATGTAGTTGGTGCTGTTGGAGCCCTGTTAGGACCCACAATAAACACACCTTCATCACCACGGCAACGCCTACCAGCCACACCTGACGTATGGCCCTGTGTGGTGTCCATTGGTATTAACACCTCCCATTTTGGGCACTGCATTCCCATACATGCTTAATGCCTGGCAGAGTTACCATATGAACAGCCATTAAAGACCTACCTCTGGCCAGTTACTACACATTACTCTTTAAAGGAGGATTAAGCAGGAAAAAGATACTACTGAATTCAGCATTAAAAAATAATAATAATAAAAACACAAGTGCTCCCTCAAAAACTCCACCCCCCAAATGCATGCGACATAAGAATATTCAGCAAGGGTGCCCTAACTCATAATAACATGTTAATTTGCACAGAAACCACAACCCAGGCGCTTTGACTAAAGTGGCTGAAGTTACGTCAACAGCCATGACATCTACACCGCATGTGTAAGCAAAAGAACGCTCACCTCAAGTAGGACACTGTCAACCAATGGACTCAACTCTTCTGCTTTCTTATGGTTCTGTGTGTGTGAGAGTGAGAGAGAGAGAGAGAGAGAGAGAGAGTGAGAGAGAGAGAGATTTACTCATTATTGCAGCAGTTACAGTATCCTCGTTTATGTAGAGAGAAGAAAACCTAGATTCCTCAATATGGGTGACTCGTGGTGATTTCACCATGAGAGTTAACACCATGAATACACTCATACCCTGTTTTGAGAAGCTGAGAGTGAGAAGACAGAAGAAATGTAAAAGGAAATGAGAGAGAGAGAGACAGAGAGAGAAATGAGAAGAAAATGAAAGGCAGTGTTGAGCAGATGGGCATGAATGTGAAAGTGATTCTAACAACGGTCTCTCTCCAGTGTCTTCTGTGTGTATCAATAACTACAGAATACATGCACATTTGTAATTCTGTCTATGCTGAATATAATTTGCTTACAATTATTCCATAACTTGACACACACACACACCGCCCTTCTTAACCACTCACCCCGATGGTAAGCAGCGTGCCAGAGAATTTCTTCGCCAGACAGCCAACCTCATTACACATTGCACATGTCAACCTGCAGTGCAAATTACAAGTCCAATCACACTCCACATTAACACATAAGCAAAATAAAGATGTACTGTAGCTACAGCAAATGGCAAGCATGGCAAACACGGGCACCCTACACACCTGATGAGGATGTGTGCCTGGTCTCTTGCTGGTTTCTCCAGGTCCTGTCCATGTAGGATCAGTTCTGCCACCTTATGGAGCTGCTCGATACTGCGGGCTGTCACCTCTGCCAGACTGCCCACTGATGACATATACACAGCCTAGAAAGAAAGAGAGAGAGAGATGCACACATACTACTGAATTCAATGGGTATGATCTCCCTCTCTCTCCCTTAGGTCATTCCTTTTTAGGCAGCAAGACAGTGGGCGAGGTAAAGCTCTGACGGGGTCACATGCACACATGTTGCTTCAAAGGCAGCATAGTCCTGCCACCACACTACCTTCAGCTGCTCACAGAGAACACGTGACAATATACAAGCATTGGCAAAAGGTGGAGAAGAATGTTAAGTGGATAAAAAGGGAGTGGTCCACAGCACGGACACAATCGCCACATTTAAGGAAATAGGGCGGACAGAAAAAGTCAGTTAAAAAAAGAAGCAAACAAATCTAAATACATTTAGAAAACATTGCATTTCCGTTTGGTCTCACCTCCACAGATATGGAGTTCTGTTTCTCTTCATCTCCCTTCATCTCCTCCTCCCTCGCTACATCCTCTCCTCCTTTCTTCTCCTTCACAGCATCTGCGGAAGAGGCCTCTTCTGCTGGCTGCGCCTCCGTTTCCCTGCCAACCATCTCCGTAGCGACAGGATGCTGCAACTGGCTCACCCAATCGTGAGCCCTCATGCGAGCCTGCAGAGGAACACATTTATCATCATCGTCCCATCAGGACATATAGAGAAGCATGCAAATGAGCTGCATATACAGTATACGCACACACAAACATGATATGCTAATGTAGGCATCCTATTAATGTACAGTAGGCATGCTGACTCCATATGCTATAAACTGTGTTGTGTGTGAGGGGACGGGTACAAGTAAATGTACTGCACATTCAATGGCAGCCGCAGGTAATACAAAAAAAAAAAGATTTCTGCCCTTGTTCATAATCTCTGATCATCTCTTGTCTTTGCTGGTGTTTGTGAATCTAAAGATTACTGCTTTTGCTGCATCCTTGTAAAAAAATTATTATTTTATGTCTACCTAGTTTAAAAATGTTTTGCGTGTGAAGGTATTTAAAGGTATGGTCTGCCATTCTTGCTAACTTACAGCTCACATCAAAACAGTATCGCTCTGCGGTCCTGCGGCGCCTCACACATGCATTGTGAAGCAAAGTGTAGTGCTACGGCTTTGTTGATGCGAGCGGTGTGAGAGAGAGAGAGTGTGTGTGTGTGTGTACACAGGTGGTCACCTTATTTAGTTTGTCTGGCGTAGCAGCAACGTGAAGCTCAAAGAGCAGTTCAGTGAGGACACTCTCAAATTCCTCTCCCTCAGCAGCTGCATACGCATGCACATACACACGCACGCACATACACACAAACTCTTATCTACTGTATGTACTACACGCCAAATCAATGAGATCAATTAACTGTAAGAGAAGAGTTGGTTTCTTAAAGCCTAACAGTTTCTTAACAGATGCTTACAACTCCCCCTCCCATACTGGGAATGGATCTTCAATCGCCATGCAACCTGCCTGGAGGTTAGCACAGAAAAGCTCTACCGTGTGTCTGAGTCACTCTGTAGAAAACATCACTATGTTAAATGTATAGAAAACATGCAGATTTCAATAAGAAAAGATGGTACAT
Source organism: Amblyopsis rosae (assembly GCA_025399935.1). Taxonomy (NCBI): domain Eukaryota; kingdom Metazoa; phylum Chordata; class Actinopteri; order Percopsiformes; family Amblyopsidae; genus Amblyopsis; species Amblyopsis rosae. Next base: position 13,747 of record JAODTR010061468.1, read on the forward strand.
GTTGTGTTGTTAAACCGTCAGTGGCCACTGAACACAAATGCAGGATTAGGCTCCATTTTAACGTTTGAGAGGAAATAGCCGTGGCCTGTTATAAACTCTGTGGCGCTGTCACACATGAAATGTACCAGCACTTCTCTTGCTTCACAGTGTGCAGTGACAAGCGGCTAGCGAGATACATGGATCCTAAATCTGAGGTGGCACGCGTCCTAAATCTAAACAGTCACCGTGGATATGATGCTGTAGGCCTTTTCACTGCAGACAACGGCATGAAAGTCTCACGGCTACAGTCTCCGGTGGAGGGGGGAGGGGGGAGGGGAGGGGGCTCTGCTGTCACTGGCAACATGTTTCAGATGTAAACCCCACCTTTCTCAGAGGGTACAGTGCAGAGTGCATAGCGACAGTGTAGAAATAGATGTTCTTATCAAATGTCAGATGGCTGCAGCTCCCAGACGTAGCCGACACTGATGGTTAACCATACATGCTAACGTCTCCTGAGCTATGGGAGCGGGACAAATACAATGTTTGCCAGAAGGAGGCTGATATCGTGCTCAGTGACCACTGCAGCGTTTAGAGGGGGGTCACTCACACAGGGGGGTTGAACAGTGTATTTGAGAACTTAGATCACCGTTACTCTTCGTCTCCACCTCCTCTCCTTCCTCCTCCTTCTCTTCTCCGTCCTCTTGCTGGATGAAAACATCCTTAATAGCTATCAGCTCCTTCTTCACCTCCTCCTGCGTCTCCTCATCCAGGGAGCAGAGGAACTCTTGGACCTGAGAGAGACAGAGAGATGCACACACACTACTGAATTCAATGGGTATGATCTCCCTCTCTCTCCCTTAGGTCATTCCTTTTTAGGCAGCAAGACAGTGGGCGAGGTAAAGCTCTGACGGGGTCACATGCACACATGTTGCTTCAAAGGCAGCATAGTCCTGCCACCACACTACCTTCAGCTGCTCACAGAGAACACGTGACAATATCCTGTACAAGCATTGGCAAAAGGTCAGAGAGTCAATGTTTTTTTCTTATTGTAATGTTCTACTATCTTACTATAATAACATACTGCAACACAGTAAGATTCAGCCTGCTCGCCTTTGCTCCTATCCTTTTTACATGGCGTTCTAATAGTTTTTATAATCTGGTGGTGTGTAGGTGTTACATTTGCATAATGCATTAAACCACAGTGTTCAGTGCACCCGAGAATATAGGCAGAACTATATTATGTTCCATATACATTTGTCTTATTTTTAAAGTGTCCACAATGTGTGTATTTGTATGCTGGTCTGTTTACAGTAGGTGCTGTCTCACCTTTGCCTCGCTCTCATTGGACAGTATTTCCAGGGCCTCGAGATGTGATAGGCCCTGGTAGTCGTCAAACAGGATACTGTAGTGGGCTGTGGGCTCGTTGATTGGATGGCTGCTGAGACGCGCCCGCTCCTTCTCTTTGGCTTCCTTCAACAGCTGACCAATCAAAAGGCAGCCTCAATATGTCAATTTTAGCCAATAGCAATGCGTCAAAGAAATATTTGTGTATACTTAAAAATAAATCTGCAAAATAATGTATAATACATCCCTATCTTTATTTCCCAATAATCTGCATAATAAACTGGAGACCAGCTATATGGAAGTGAATGTGTACAAGTGTGTACCTGACTTAAGGATACTGTTTTCTGCATCAAAGTCTTGGTCTTTTTGAAGCCTGGGTCACTCTCAGCCAGGACAGTCATTGTTTTCTTGCCAATGAACTCCAAAGCATCCAGACCCCCACTGATCACAGACTTACCCTGAATGGGCCCACAAGACCGGACAACATTTGAATCAGTGTTGAAAGTGCTAATGTCTCACATTTAATACATGTTGGGGCAGGGTATTACAGCAGTATGGTGCATGTGTAGAGTTTATAATCTAGCCATGAAAACCCTGGTTTAACAGAAAGTACCTTGAGCATACCTGTACCTGTGGAAAAATGAGCTATAGTCCACAACGAGCTATGAATGAAAAATGAGCTATAGTCCAGTGTTTGCTAATGTGGGGCTGCATAAGCTCAAGCCTGCCCCTTGTGGCCAAAGGTTGACACAACTACAGTGCACACTAGCACTAACAATATAAACAAGAAGCATCAAAGGGCTCACGGTGTTCTGCACAGCGTGGCTGATGCTGGAGAAGACTCCTCTGCTGGTCGGAGACTGACTGAGTGGAGACTGGACCAGCTCCTCCCCCTCTTCTGCTCCGTCCTCCTGCACCTCCTCTTGGGCCTCCTCTCCTACCGAGGCCCTGTGGAGGCGCAGGGCCTCGCCGGCCTTCACCTTGACCGAGCTAAGGCTCTGGCCTGCACATGCACACGCACACACACGGCGTTACAGATGTTTGTGTGACCGGTCCTGCGTGTGGACAGTACAGTCTCAAACTCGCAAACTCAGTCATGGAAGGCGGGTGCACTAGCAATGAGGCTAAAACATACAGATGCGGGGAGTGAGGTTTACCTACTACACAGCTGTACCCAATGACCGCCGTTACAAGTGAGGTTTACTGCACACTACTGCAACACTGACCACTGTTACATTGGCATCATTATGTGCTTTCATGTGCATTTATAGCCTTGCGCTTTAAGCAGGGCATTATTTCCATGTAGCATACAGTGTACTGTATGCATAGCAACTCAATGCAGTGCAACCCGGTGGCCTAGTGGCCTAGAGGCACTGTGGCCTCACAGCAAAAAGGTCCTGGGTTTGAACCCTCGTCCTGGCCATTCTGTGTGGCGTTTGCATGTTCTCCCTGAGTCTGCGTAGATTTGCTCCGGTTTCCCCCACTATATAAAAACATGTCAGGTTCACTCTCCAGCCAGTGCAATGTGACCAGTGACACCAACTCCACTGCTCCCTTGAGGGATGGGTTAAATGCAGAGGATGAATTTCACTAAGTGTATGTGACAATAAAAGCACCTTACCAACTGAATTGGTGCCTTGTCTGTTTTTATCATCATAAACATGTAGTGATCCAGCAGTCTAACCACGCCCCATTGATAGTTCATACTTCTGGAGTATTAAGGTTTGAAACCCTTGGACTGTATAAGTGCCTTCATCACCCTTT
>JAODTR010061479.1:0-12605 GCA_025399935.1 Amblyopsis rosae
TAGCAGGCATCTGGACCTTCAGTGCAGTGAGGAAGGGAGGCATTCTCAGAGCATTCCACCAATCAGCTGATGTCACCATCCGCCCACTACATCTACAGAGCGGGGATCCCACGGCTTTGCATGCTGTTCACCTGGAAGCGCACTGTGTACTACTATCTACATCGGCCTGTTGCGGCTCTTTCCCTCCACTTGGCCAGTGGGATATCTGGCGCTGGGCCTGTGGCCTGCACAACATACCATGGGAAGGCTTGGTGTTGGTATGCCTGGCGCAGGACCTCCTCTTGTGGCGAGCTACTCTGCCATAGTAAACATCCTCGGTGATGGGGGACAGGTTATTCTCTGTGGTAATCTCTATGGGAAACACCAATAAGAAGTGGGCGGGAGGGGTGGGGGAGGGGTTTGGGGTTACAAGGCAAAGCTCCGCCCAGTCGTTCCCAGAAGGCAAATAAAAACAAGGGCCCAAGTGACTTGGTAACATCACTCATATGTAATAGGTAAACTATTCACTTGTTGTCCTGCACTAGGCCAAACAGCGGCTGTACATAATATCAGTCAGTGAGGTAATGAGAAGCACATGGACATGGCTCACACACACAGAGCAGATCTGGAGACACAAGGGAAAAGAATCACGAGGGCTTAAACACGACAACACACATTGCTGGAGCACGGAGAACCGCCAAAGGAGCAACGGCCATCTTTCTTTTGTCTCTGACAGACAGGTGACCACACTGACCAATGGAAGGGACCAGGAGAGGACGTCTGTGGGGCTGAGGACCACCGTAGGGGATTCTCCTTCCTGTTTCTCGGTCTATTCGACCTCCGGAGGAATTGTTTGTCTGCAACGTGCACAATGTGAAAGTAAACACACACAGACACACACATACAAGCAGCTCACACAATCGCAGACACCTGCTTTGAAGGAGGTACACACAATATAATGAAATGTTTCCGAAGTAGATTTAGCTGCACTGAAATGTACTGTCGATTAGAAGTGTTGGACTACCAACTGACATCTGACTTTGATGGGAATACGGCATTAATGTTGAGGCAATACTGTCACAGTGGTGGGTTTAATCCCTTTTGAAGTGATACTGGACTTTTACTAAGCCACTCCATTCTCTGGCTTCAAAATACCATATCAATATCAATACAAACTTGTGTTAGGGATTAAATCATTCATTGGTCACCTAAAATTAATATATATAAAAAACGTGTATCCTAAATGTCAATACCCCACCGACGGTATTTGGGGAGCATATATTGAAAAAGCATAATGGTCTGTCCGTCCATCCACCATCTATAAATCCATATATGTCTGTCTGTGTGTATTTGTCTGTCTGTCTGTATATACTGTAACTACATCAACCAATGCAGCGTGTCCCCTCCAGGGGCGAGCGTACCTTGAGCATGTTGTGTGAATTGCGTCTGCGGCCCTCCTCCAGCTGCATCTCAGAGTAGAGCTCCTCCTCGTCCTCCTCCATGATGTCAGACAGGTCCGAGCCACGGCTGCTCTCACTGTGGTACTCCTCGCTGTGGCTGTAGTGGGGCTGTGTGGACGCACGCACGCACGCACGCACGCACGCACACACACACAGAGGAAGACATTCAGTTAGCATGCCGTTTGACAGTCAATACGTGTAATTATGTTATAATCATAGTGCTTAGGAACATTAATATGCATGCACTGTAATTGTGCCAAGGATAGAACAGTCAGCAAAATCACCATGCTAACTATCAAATGTAATTCACCTACACAAAAAATAATAGCTTTGTGAAACAACGCTAATTTTCTAAGCTGAAAATACAACTGTTTGTGAGCTGGGTAGAGAACCACCAACCAATGAGTCCCCATGTTTTTAGAAATCGCCACCAAACATTTGCTGTTCGGTTAAATCCATGGAACCAGTGCACTTTTTGGGCCATGCGTCCAAAAGTCAGTAGCAAACTGCTACACAACAACTCATAGGTGAGTTCCCTCTGCTGTGAGTAATACATTGGGCTTCATATACTAGCGCGTTAGCGCCCGTTTTTAGGTGTAATTTCGTTGCACTTTGCAGCTAAAAACACAGCGTTGTATGTATGAACAGCACGCACATGGCTAAAACACAGGATTGCAAGTTGCGCTTTCCTATCCATGCACATGCATTCATGGAAGGGTCGAGTGGAGATTTGGAGCGCAAAAATATGGGAGGTGAGAGATTACCTATTCCTTGAATGTATGAAAACTGCGATGCAAAGCGCAAGTCGGTTTGGCGGTGAACATTCTCTGCCTTTGAAAAGCAGGTGTCTTCCCAGTGAGCATGTTTCTTCGATCAGGGGAAGCATGCAACGGCAAGATTACTCTCATCAAGACGAATACACAGGCCATGGAGAGACGTGCTGAAGGATTTGATTGCTTGTGTGGTGTTAGAATAAATGTTGATTGCACTTCTTAAATTAGATTTTTCAATTTTTCTGAGTCTGCTGTTCCATTTCTTTCAGGTACCACAACTTATGGATATGTGTGGCTTGAGCATAGACCAGACTACTCGCCGTGTTAACGCCAAGTTTAGAGGGCGGTGCCAAGCACAGATTTGCCGCCAGGCCGCGCTCACATTTACGTTGCGCTCGGTAACGTACGTACACAAGGCCCTAAGTATCTATAATAAGTACTCTAGCGATAGAACGGTAGCACACACTGGAGTTCATCCAAAGTGCTCTGGCCTCGCTAAACTCACCGGCCTTCCGAGCTCTGACCCTCGGAGGAATTCGTCGACTGAAGCGCCTCTCCTTCGGCCTCGCGAGTAGCCTTCCTCATCATCCTCGTCCTCCTCCTCATCTGAGTGATGCTGGTGAAATGACTGGCCCTGTTCCCTGTAGCCCGCCTGTCTCCGATCGCCCTGCACACATGGATGTGTATGAGAGAGGCTCAAGTAGAGACAGGAGCTACTGTAATATGCTGTTCATGATTTTAAGTTAGTAGTGTTCCATTGCTACGTGAGTTTTGGTCAATCCTGTTATTATATGTTGCTGCTTACCTGTTGTTATAATAAACACAATAACAGACAAGGAAGGGTTTCTTCCCCCCAATAGAACACAATGTGCAGCATGTTACAATCTATACAGCGATGTACTGTACATCAGCAATAGCAGCAAGGACTTGGTTGTTAGCTAATAGTATAACAAAGGTCTTCAACGCTTTTAGGGCCAAGGACCCCTTGGCTGATAGAAACACAGAACAGGGACCCCCTATAACATATTTAGTTGCCGGGCCAACAATATGTGTCGGGCGGCCTATAGTTTCATTTATAAAAGTAGGCCACTAACTTATCCATTAAAGTAATTGACATTTACAGGGTTTATATTTATAGCACATGTATTTATGTTAATGTTTATTTTATGACTTTACATTTTTTGGAGGAAAATAGATTTGGGATCAAATCACTTGGAGGACCCCCTGCAGTACCTCTGAGGATTCCCTAGGGGTCCCAGAGACCCTGTTGAAGACCTCTGTAGTGTGACATTTCCCATAATACCTTGCCACTTTCAGCTGCCACCCTCTGAGCGGCCTCGCGGGCGATGGCCTTGGCCACCGTATCTGGGATGAGCGTCCCCCGAGGCTGCGGCAGGATCCTCTGTGGGGAGGGGGAGCGGGGGTTGGAACAGGGCGGAGCCTCCAGGGTGTGTCCATGCATGGGTATCCAGCCGGGCTGGCCTGGAGGCGGTGCTCCGTAGTGGCCGCACTGCTCATTGGCGTCAGCCGCGCCCCGCCCACCTGCTGGTCTGGGCCCCGGGCGGGGCAGCAGGGGCAGACGGTGCTGGGCTCTGGGGCCTGGCTGGGCGTGGGGCTGCAGGTGCAGGTGCTGGGGGTCGGAGGGCCTGGGACCCCCCGGGCGGGGCTGTGGAGGGAGGGCCAACTGGGGCTGGAGGAGCCGTGGGGGCTGGAGGTGGAGGGGCATGGGGTGTGGCGGGGGGAGGGGCTGCGGGTGGGGGAGGGGGTGCGGCTGGGGGTGGGGGTGGGGGATGGGAAGGGGGTGGGGGGGCAGAGGCACCAGCAGGTTGTTCGGGATGACGGCGACCGAGGAGTCCTGGGACTCGCCCTGCGCTGACAGCGTCCTGACGATGACCTCCCGGGCCTCCAGACACTGGATCCTGGTGAGCTCCACCGTCACGTAGTCTGCCAACGGGTACAGCACCTCTGCTATCTGCACCGCAGCCATACATTGTTGTTTTACTACAGCACAACACATGGTGTGTCTTGTTTTACAACAGCACAACACATGGTGTGTCTTGTTGTTTTACTACAGCACAACACATGGTGTGTCTTGTTTTACTACAGCACAACACATGGTGTGTCTTGTTGTTTTACTACAGCACAACACATGGTGTGTCTTGTTTTACTACAACACAACACATGGCGTGTCTTGTTGTTTTACTACAACACAACACATGGTGTGTCTTGTTGTTTTACTACAACACAACACATGGTGTGTCTTGTTGTTTTACAACAGCACAACACATGGTGTGTCTTGTTTTACTACAGCAGAACACATGGTGTGTCTGGGTTGGGTTTTGGACCTAATGTTGTTGTTCCCAATGTAATTGGATACATATATAAACAATATAATTGTTTGTATTAGCATGTTCCATAGTGTCCCAAGATTATTAGGAATTGGGGTTGTAGTTTAATACAGCACAGTGTCTAGTTATTGTCTAGTGTCTTGTTATTTTAATAAAACACAATTGTCATTCACAGCAGTGGTGGCTTATCAATAGGGAGCACCTACAAATATTTAGAGAATAAAGTCTTAAACATACATAAATTATATAATGTGAAATGTACAACCACAACATACTCATGCAATGTGCCTGCTACCATTGGTTCCAAATCGTATGCATTTGGTAAGTTTCTGGTTAAATATTAAATACTTCTTGGTTTAAGGGCGCCGGTAAAATTTGTGTGTATATGTTCAACGTTTGGCAACCGCTCTAATTTGTTGCTTAAATTTGTATTGTTAAATCTAATCTTATCTCTTTAATGTTCACACCCACCACTATGAATGCAAAATTTTACTCAGGAGATGACTTAAATAGTGTAAATAAAATAAAACAACTTTATTATTTACAAAAACATTCACAACCAGGACTGAGAAAAAAAAAATACATTTATGTGCGTGGATCCGACAGACCGAATTTCAAATTCAGCTGTCAAGTGGTCAAGTCCATCTGTGCTTTTGTGTCATTGTACTGTATGAGGGAATGGTGGGACATGTAGCCCACACATTAATGTTCATAGTTCACAATTGTTTCTGATTGATGTGACCGTGCTTAACTTAACTCCCCTGCTCCATATTTCTAAAGCTAGTTTTCACAAGCTTTAAACTTGAGGTCAATACTGACATGACTTGGTATGAGGTAGCCTAACTATGTCTCATGTAAACAACAGCTTGTGTAGGCCTAGTAGCTTATATCTTAACATCTTGTTACGGGTGCAGAGTTGGGATGGCTTCTAGCCTACTCAAGCCCAGAATTGTTACGCTGATTTATTTACCATATTCACAGGACATGATTATAATTTTCTGTTTATAAAATCATTCATAACTAAAAGAATTCCCAAAGAACCCAAAGAACTGCCTTGACTTTCACATTCATCATACTGCTCCTGTTGGTACATGAAAAGTGCAAATTATGGAAATAGTTTGATAAAATCATGTAAAGCCTATGTAACATACCGCCTTTGAACTGTGTCCAAGCTACAAATTCACCAGAATGCAGGAAATTAAGTGTTTGAGCCTCAAAATGTCTGTGGGAGAAACTCAGACCTCCGCATACTTCTACGGTCATTAACAAATTACTATCACTCCCAAAACAATGCTAATTGCATATCACCAGATCATATTTTTACTCTATCATCATTTCTCTTATTTTTATTTAGTAAATTCTATTCAGGATGCTGTTGTGTGGTTTCATGCATTGTCTAATTCATCTCATTTTAGCATAAAGCTGGGTAAAGAGCTGTATAAAACCTATAATTCCTTCTTAGTCTGTGTTTATACAGGAAATACAATAAAGCATCATTCAGGCAAAGCTGCCAGGCTCAACAAAATCTCATAACTTTATAGCTTTTTTTTTTTTACATTACTTTGTGTCAAAACCAGATGTCTATTCTCGTCTCGGTGAGAATACACAACGCCTACCCTCATATTGAAGCTGCAGTGTATTAATCATTGGGCTCACCAGAGGGAGCTAGAGCCATTTCTCTGTCGCTAAATAAGAAACATTGAATCACAGGTAGGTGGCACTGCAGAGGCATTTAGAAGTGAAGCCAATACTGAAGGGCAATAATCAACTTTTCTCATTAGCCAACCTACGGAGCAGTGCTGTGTCGTGTTTTAAACGTTTTTTTTAAAAGGTGAACATTATTTACTCACTAATCCGTGTATGCATACTATCAGTGTGCATGAGCAGTAACATGTCCACGCCAGTGCACAATAATCTAAACTCCCTCTTTGAATTCACACAGGCGGAATAATGCCTCCATCTGCCCTGTAGTCATTAAAGGCATAGTAGGCGATTGTAAGCAAATACACCTTTTTGTCAACTGCACTAAATATCTCCTCGCAGTCCTCTAGCTGCCCGCACTGTGCTCACGCTGATACAATAATCTGGTGTTTCTACGTAGCCTTGGCTCTGTAAATCGGAATGCAACAAAGCGGTGCAGACGACGACGACAACAACAACCTTGGCCTTCGCAATGCGTTTCCAATGTGTGGGGCGGAGCTTCTGAGGGAAGCACCCTGCGTCATACGCCTTCAACACAGAACGATATGCTCACCCTCTGGCCTTTAGTGCACACGGCGTAGCCAATCACGTTGGCCCCGTTGGACGTCCCGGTGGGAGAAAGCGGGGGAGGCTTCCAGCGCACCTGCAGCACCCCCGGAGCCTGGCCACAGATCACCTGTACCTCCTGGGGGGGATGGGGGGGTCCTGCCAGGGCAAACGGGACATGTGTCAAGTGTTGGAAGTACAATGACATACCACCGCATCAATGCCTGAATGCACACACACACACACACACACATGCACACATAGAAACGCATATACAAACATACCTCCATGCACTAAACTGGACACACTAATGGGGATGGGGGCCTGGGGGATTTTGGGGGCTGAGGGTGGTGAGTGGGCATTCAGGAGACAATCGACAATCTAGAGATAAACACAGTCTGCGTGTGTTTGTGTGTGTGTGTGCGTGTGTGTGTGTGTGTGTGTGTGGGGGGGGGGGGGGGTAAATATCCAAATGCTCTGATGCTGCTGTGTATGAAGTGCTCTTCTGGGTCACTTATCAAAACAAGCACACAAGCATGGCGACATCTGGACAATATCAAACGCACGGGGTCATTTCAGTGTGTTACAACACAGCGGAGTTGTTCAATGGAAATTCAGCTCAGTGGCCAGCGCTGCTTATGGCGCACACAGCATGTAATGGGCGTAACTCATCGCCTGGACTGGCGTTCAGATTGTAATCAGTGATTGTTATTAGCTAGTGGTTTAGCACTGCCAGTAAATAGGTCTACTTTCTGACCGTGTTTCTTTTCCCCAGCTGTGATTATCTATCCATAAATTGTCGCGTAAAGGCTTTGCTACAGACGGAGGAAATGAAAACTGATGATATCTTCGAGTGCTTTGCTGGGATTTCATTAGCCGTGTGCCATCGGCAGTGAAGAAACATAGGCGCTATGGGCAAAATTGTATTTGAGAACATTGTGCTTTATTATTATTTGCATTTGTTTTATAAATACTGGGTTCAATACTATGTTAGTGAAATTCCATGAACATGGAACATGTGACGTGAACACTAATAAACGTTCCAAATAGCGTTATTTCCTAGTCAAATGCTATTTTGCCCAGATGCGGTAGCAGTTTGCACATGCCGACTCATTATTCAGTGAGCCACTCTCATAGTTTCATCACTATATATATCTTTGCAGAAGCACTGTGGTACAAATATCATCCCTTGTCTTATGCTAATTGTTATATGATGGAAGCACTAGGGTGCTATTGGGGAAACATCCCATTCTGACCTGTTCTGCAATATGGTGTTGGACCTAGACGAAATACAATAGACAAACGGAAGGGTAAGACAATGTCACATTTCTCCTGGTGGAGGACACTAAAATACATTTCACAAGACAGTAGTGTCACAAGTCACAGTACTATAAATAACTAGCCTGTTAAAAACATTCTGGCTTTGCAAGCTTTGTATTTCAGCCTGGGAACCACCAGCCAATCAGAATCCAGGTGGGTATTTCATTTGACTGGTGCCGACGGTAATTAAGGGCCTGTGTGTCAAATCATCCTAAAACGTCTTTCTTCTGACGGTGTTCTAATCGTCCATTAGCAGTTTTTATATGAAACATTATTCATTTTGATTAGTTGAAAGTGTCCACTTTATCTGCTAATAATTTGATTGACACCTAGTAGCACCACCTCTATGACTGATAACACTTACTGAGCTTGCAAAATCAGGAGCCAGGCTACAGTAATAAATACAGACACAATACAGCACAATATCAGTGTACAGTAGAGAGAGCCAAACGCGTGTTACACTACATTAGAATCATTAAGCAAACATAAAGACTGGGTGTGAGAAGGGAATCTAAGATGGTCAGAGTGCTCCTAGTCTCACTAGTGTGAAGTAGTGATGTGGTATTGACTGGCTAACTGCATCAAGATCTGCCTACTTGACAAGAGAGGTACTTTGATTGACATGCATGATGACCAACTACATAACTCAATGAGCAAATCGGACATATAATTAACTGAGGAATTTGTTGAAACGTAACAACACGACTCTGGCAGGACTGATATAAGTAGACTATAGTTACTGCTTAAAAAAATAAATGAATGGAAAGGCAGCTCTGCACTTGCGTTGTGACATGACATTATGACAATGCCAACAGCCAATTAAATATATGTATCAGAGAGTCAGCACAGAGTACCATGTGTGACCTACAGGTTGAGGCTAGAGACTAGAGGCAGTCTTATGTGACTTAGTGCTAACAGACAGTAAAGACTAGACAGTCTTGTGTGACGTAGTGCTAACAGACAGTAAAGACTAGACAGTCTTATGTGACGTAGTGCTAACAGACAGTAAAGACTAGAGGCAGTCTTATGTGACTTAGTGCTAACAGACAGTAAAGACTATACAGTCTTATGTGACGTAGTGCTAACAGACAGTAAAGACTAGAGGCAGTCTTAGTGACGTAGTGCTAACAGACAGTAAAGACTAGAGACAGTCTTATGTGACGTAGTGCTAACAGACAGTAAAGACTAGAGACAGTCTTAGTGACGTAGTGCTAACAGACAGTAAAGTGCTGATAGACAGTGGATGCTGAGACTAGAGACTGGAGAGACACACATATAAATATATACAGGGAGATCTCCTGACCTGCAGCCAGGGTACAGAACTCCACGGCCGCCTCCTTCTTCTCCCTCTGCTCAAGGGGCAGCTGCCAGGGTACCTGGTGCGGCCGCGCCACCACGCTCACCTTGTACACCGTCATGGCCCGCAGGCCCGCCAGGCGCAGGCGGTAGCGGCCGGGCGGGACCAGCGCGTGCTCCGCCTCGTCCAGGGAGACGGCGTGCCAGTAGTTGCTGTTGCTGGGCAGCCAGGAGAGCTCGGCGGTGTCGCGCTGGATGTCGTCCACGCGCAGCCCGCTGGGCGCCACCACCACCTTGGCGCCCACCAGCAGGGTGCAGCGCAGCGGGTCCGACAGGCCGCGGTCGGTCAGGCTCTGGGCGGACACGCGGTGCACGCGCGCCTCCACCTCCAGCTTCTCCAGCAGGCACTTGGTGCGCCCGCCGTAGGGCACCGTGGCCCGTGGCTCACCATCCACCAGAACCTGGTAGCCGGACACGCTGCCGCCCCAGCCGGGGGGCGCCAGCGGGGGCTCCCACGCCACGATCACGCTCCGCGCCAGCTGCTTGATCAGTGTGATCTTCCGGGGGTACGGCACCACGTCCTCCGCCAGGTCCTCGGAGTCCGGGAGGGCCCCCGCCGTGCCGTTGCTGCAGGGGCCCAGGGCGTTGCCGGGGAAACCGTCCAGAGGGGCGCCTCCGTCCATCCTGGTCAGCGCCAGGGGGCCGGCGACGGCGTGCTCTGGCTGGCCCGGGTCATCGCGTCCGTCCCCGGCCGTGATGGCCAGCTTCTCCTTGTCCTGGACGAACTCCACGAAATTGGACGGTACCAGGCCTCGCTGTCCGTCCAGAAGCTCCCCTGAGATGCGGGGAAGAGCAACGGGTCATCGGACACGCTGTGCTTCCGAGCACTAGCCCTTTGCAGCCCTAAGCGCCGCTGTTAGCAGCAGGTGAACGCAATGCTTGCGGCAGCATCTTGTTGAGCCAGGTATTAGAAACCTCTTGTGCTTGTTTGCACTCACCTCCGAAGGGGAGGTCAGCACACAAGGTTGACTTTAAAACTGTGCCGCTGGGCTCGCAAGCAGAGTGGGGGTTAAATGAAATAGTTCTGTTCTAAATCTCTTCGGCAGCCAGCATAAATGCTGCCACTTTAACTTGACCCCTCTACCCATACTGCTGTCTCAAACATTTTATCTTTGGCTTTATTTACTGTAATGTCAGCAGACTTTTAAATGTCAGCAGTAAAGAACAGAATCACTAAAGTCATGGTGGCAGATGGTCAAATTGTAAGCAATTAGCTCTATTGTGGGTAAATATAGCTTGTGTAAATACTGCATGCAAATAAACAATAAACCAAATATTTATAATTATGAGGTGCCCTGTTTGTGGCTGCTTAAGAAGGTCTTCATTCATGTTCTTGTTTGGTTATGAGTGAGTAATTTGGCACATGCGTACATGTACTGTAGAATTAGATTCTGCTTTTGCTCTCCCTGTGTGTGAGCAGCATACAGAACTGACATTAAAATACAGGGCACAGATGGTTACCATCAGTAAAGTAGTATCTCCAGCGAAGAAAAAAGCAATATACAAAAGCCACTCCTGCTTTTTCCTCTGCTTAAATCTGTTTGGTCTATTTGTCCACCGCTTTGCTGCATGTGTGTATTTGTACGTGAACATTTACTTATCTCTGTGTGTGTGTGTGTGTGTGTGTGTGTGTGTGCATGCTGCGATGATGAAGCAGAAACATGCTGAGTTAGTCATCGAGCTCACAGAGGCCTGAGTTCCCATCTTGACAACAGCTTGGCCACAGCTCCTACCCTGCCTCTCCAGCAGTAAACACAAGCCTCCTGCACGGTAGGCTGTAGGATGCCCAGTGTAGCACAGCTGTTAGCTACAGTACTAGTGCTGGGCCGAGCTGCCTTAGAATGCTCCGTGGGCAAACCTCCAGCAACGATACATTAGCATGACGCGCATGAGATTGCAATCAGGGTGAATAAATTGGCCAATTGCTCACAATGTACATTTTCTTTTGAGGACACTGCTACTGAGACATACTGTATGGAATGTTTAATAAGCAGAATGCCAATGTGCATATAACTTCACACATATTTTATTATTTTAGTAAGATTGACTTTTATATTGAGTTTTATAGTGAGTTTTATAACAACAAAAGAAACTAATGTCAAAAAACATCAACAACACGTCTCCTCAAATTATGAATATTAGTGGTATATGGCTGTAAATGAAAAGTAAAAGATTCACCCGCAACACCATACCTTCATAGAAGCCATCATCATCCATGTTGCCATACACGTAGAGGTACTTTCCCGCCACAAGGGGGAGCTCAGCCTCGGGGTGCTCATTTGGCCCATCATAAGGGTTGTAACTGAAGAGAGGACAAACAACAACAACATACACATATATATTTTCATAACATGAGTTTCATACCCTGTGGGAAACATGCACATACACAGTGTCTTTGTGATTTTACAATAAACAAACAACTGGACTGGCATCAATTAACCTATACCTATTTACAATATATCAAAGCTAACACCACATAAAGATGGTTTAGGGCTTTGGATAAAACCTATCTGCTGCTAGCCAGACTTGCACCGGACCTGTCTGCGCTGAGGAGAAATAAAACTGCTTCTGTAACTCCCTCCACCGCATAATCCTGTAGTTTGTGCTTTTCCTCTTGGGACACAACATTAAAGCTATAGTCAGCTTACTAATTGTAAGCTAATAAACTTTTTTGTCAAATTCAAATTCACCATTCTCTGTGCGTGTTAACAAAAAAATAATCTGATACTTCTACACAGCCCTTGCTCCATAAATAGGAACATAAAGTGGCGAACATCGCTCACATCAACCAAGCCTAGTACTACAAGAGTACTTCACCAGAGTACTTTGCTTCACAGTGCATTTCAATGTGTGAGGCGGTGCTGTGGAGGGAAATTGTTTTGATTTTGAGCTGGAAGCTAACAAGCGTTAGCTTGTTATCTTAAACCCCGCCGTTAAACAAAAACAACAGTATTTCCACCACGCGGCCCAGGATCCCTTACGCACGCATGCAGGGAGTGTGTTCCCCTCACCTGTAGCGTGCTGTGCAGAGACGTACGTGGCCGGTGTAGCGAGCCTTGGACCTGGGAGATTGGCTGACCTCATCCTCCATCTGCCACGGGGGGGGGGGGGGGGGGGGGTGC
>JAODTR010061501.1:0-16832 GCA_025399935.1 Amblyopsis rosae
CACACCACACGCACACACACACCACACGCACACACATATACACACACGCACACACGCACACACACACCACACGCACAAACACACACGACACGCACACACACACACCACACACACCACACGCACACACACACCACACGCACACACATATACACACACGCACACACACACCACACGCACACACACACACCACGCACACACACACACCACACACACCACACGCACACACACACACACCACACGCACACACACGCACCACACAGGTCGACAAGTTCTCAGAAAGGAGAAGGCATCTCTAACTGGGAGGGTGATGCCACAAACATGCAATATACAATGAATAATACACTCTCAAACAGGTTGACGGGAACACGCGCACACACCCACGCACACATGCACACACAGACACACACATGCACACTCACACACATACTGTACAGATCATTCCAACTATAACCAACACAAACTGCAGGGATGCTTGTGATTCAGAGCTTGACGTAGTGCGTGCATCATACGCACACACACGTGCACACGCACTCGCACAGTGGTCCGGCTGTGACGTGAAAGCGGGTCAGTTGATTTAGCAGACCTCAAAACAGACCTCACTCTGGCAAGATCAAACTAAATGTGGGAGGTGTGTGTGTGTGTGTGCAGAGGGCCGATCATGCAAGTGAGCCAGCTAGAGAGAGAGAGGGGTTTTGTCATGCGAACAGGAGGTGTAGGCTCTCTTTCTTCCTCTCTCTCTCGCTCTCTCCCTTTCTCCCCCCCCCTCTCTCTCTCTATTCCTCTGTCTTGTCATCTTTCTCCCTCTCTCTCTCTCTCTCCCTTTCTCTCTCTCTCTCTCTCTCTCTCTTTTCCTCTGTCTTGTCATCTCTCCCTCCCTCTCCTTCTCTCCCTCCCTCCCGCCAGGGAGAGCCGTAACAGAAGATGTACTTGCAATATCTCTCTAGGTTGGGGGGGAAAAAAAGTATATGTGTACGTATGTTTGTGTCTATGTGTGTGTTTGTATGTATGTGTGTATATGTGTTATATTAGTAATAATGGTAATAGTAATGCTAATAATGATTGTTGTTATTGTTGTATGTGTGTATATGTATGTATGCATATGTATGTGTATATATATGTATGTGTGTATATGTGTGTATATATGTGTTATAGTAAGTCAAGTCATTTTATTTATAAAGCACATTTATAAACAGCAAATGCTGACCAAAGTGCTGTACACATCGATGCAATACAATTAATAAATACCGAGAGCAGTTGGGGGGTAGTAGTAGTAATAATGGTAATAGTAATGATAATAATGATTGTTGTTATTGTTGTATGTGTGAATATGTATGTATGTGTATATATGAATGCGTATGTGTGCATGTAAATGTGTGTAAGTATATGTATATATTTAGTTTTAAGATTGATTTAAGCTTTTTGATGTAAGAAGAGAATTGTGCCAATAAAGACTTGGTTGAAGGTCCCTCTCTCTCTCTCTCTCGCTCTCTCTCTCGGCTACACCAGGCTGTTACCTCTCTCCTCTCCTCTCTCCTCTCCGTCGTGTCACTAGGTTCCTCCTCCAAATATCTTCCTGTCATTGTTTAAATATAGTTTGTGTCTTATTTATAGAAACTAATATCTATCTATCTATCTATCTATCTATCTATCTGTCTGTCTGTCTGTCTGTCTGTCTAAGTTGTTGTTGCAGAACTAATGTGTCAACTCATCTTTTAGCTATATTTGATTCGTTGAATGTCCAGATCAGCCTCCTTTACAAGTTCTTTAATTTGTAATGACGGCACAACATGAATATGCACATCGGTGTGTGTGTGTGTGTGTGTGTGTACGGCAGAAGAAAACAAGAACCAGCACAGAGCACATCTTTAGTTGTATTTCCCATTCCTGTAGCCTGCTGCAGTTAAGCAGCAGAACGGCCATGGTGATAACATTGGTGTGGAATGTTTGCTCTCCAGCGCACAGCAGCTAAGATCAAAGCTTTCTGCATCACGTTATGAGCGCGTGAGAAGTATCACACTCTGTGTGCGCTCCACCGCATGGCGTCAATTCAAGGTGGTGGTGTTCTTGTTTCCACACACACACATACTATATCTCTATCTATGTTTCTGTGTGAGCAGAACAACTAGAGAGCTCACATTGGGCTGTGTCTGGGTAGCGTGTCTTTGTACCATTATCCCATACCTCCATGCTATGGACAACCAGATCACCACCATCATCATAACAACAATAATTAAGTCTCTGATCCGTTTATCATTTTGCGATTCATAAAAACAATCTTCCAGTGTTTCTATCTATGCTTCACCAATCTGCCGGTGACACAGAATCCTTCAAAACATTCCTGGATTCTGCTCACAACCAAAACATGTGTTGTGACCTTCTTGGTGGTGGTGGTGGACAGACTGACGGACTGACCGTGTCAAGGACACAGTGGGAAAGAGGGAACGAGGACACACAACTAGAGTTCTGGAGATGAGCTGATGAAAAACGCGCTTTTCTTGCGTTGTGCCCCGAGTCCGTGAACTTCCCAGGATATCGGTTACAACTTTGGTGTCATAACCAGAGTCTATACGGCAGTAGGAGAGGGCAATAACTAGTCTGTGGTCGTAGGAGAGGGTAATACCCAGTCTGTGGTCATAGGAGAGGGTAATAACTAGTCTGTGGTATGATATTGTGGTAACCCAGGGAAACCCAGGGGTCGTGAGAAACTATATGGTGATGATACAGACGAGGAGCAGGCAAGGTCGTATAACAGGCATAAACATAGGACACAGGGTGAATCTTCACGTCTAACTTGTCTAAAGCCTTGCAAGACCATCCTGATCTCGCGAGACTTTAGGCAAGGAGCAGGTAAATGGACTGCTTTTATATAGCTTTTATCCAAAGCGCTTTACAGTATTTTTGCCTCACATTCACCCATTCATACACCGATGGTGATTGCTGCCATGCAAGGTGCAACCAACCACTGGGAGCAGTTGGGGGTTAGGCATCAAGGCTCAAAGATGCTTACAGGTAGGAATAACACCAGTGTTCAAACTCACAACCTTCCAGCTGGGAGCCAAACACCCAGACCACTACACCATCCTGTCCCCCTGAAGGTGAAGGTTGAAACCACAGGGACAGAGACATGTTCCGTAGGATGGGCCAGCAAAGGACTTGTATTGCGGAACAATACTTCACACTTGGGAAGACACTTGGGAACAGTGGCTAGTTTATATATATGTGCAGGTGGGCGGGTTAGCAACCAGCTAGGGGAGTTTGGGGATAAATGGAATCCTGCGTCACGCCCCCTCGAGGACAAGCAGGACTCAGACACGTTGCTTCAATCTTAATTCGTTTCTCATTATGTTGAACTCAATTATACTCTAAAGGCATAATTCATTCCACTTGGATCATGTTGTATAATTGTTGGAGTTAAAAATCATACTTTTTAAGACTACAGATTATATATTTTTTTAGATAATCTGTTTGTGTGGCCACACCTAACTACTGTATACAATAGCTGTATTAAGTCTCAGATAACAGAAGAGGCTTATACATACAGGATGCCCACACGCACACACGCACGCACACACACACACATACAACTGATAAGGACATGCAAACAAGGACACATCAACATAGTTATTATTCAGTAGCTCCTAGGAGCTCCTAGCTCCTAAATCTCCTAAAAAGGAGAAGAAAGTTTCCTTTTAGACATACAACACCACCACCCATATTCCAACAAAGTCTACTGCAAGTACATAGGTGAGTACATGTTCAATATGTATTGTGTAGATGAACAGAGAACATATAGAATATGGACACAGTATATATATACAGTCTCTATACAGTGTATATATATATATATATATACACAGTCTCTATACAGTATATATATATTAGTCTCTATACAGTCTATGATACAGACACATACTACTCCTGTGTACAACATGTGTATGTGGGTGCGTTTCTACAATACAGTACGTGTGTGTGTGTGTCCGTGCATGTTTGCGGTTCTACAATACATGTGTGTGTATTTGCGTGTGTCTGTCTATTCGCAGTTATACATTGCCTGTGTGTGTGTGTCTGCGGTTCTACAATATGCGCCTGTCTCTCTGCAGTTATACAATGTGTGTGTGTTGTGTGTGTAAGTGCGTTCTACAATACGTGTGTGTGTGTGTGTGTGTGTGGGTGCGTGCGCGCGTCCATGAGCCAATAGCAGAAGACGAAGAAGAGGAGGAGATGTTTGTGTCTGTCGTGTGTGATTCTAAGCTGTGAATGAAACAGGTGTGTGCACTCGCCCGGTCCACGACACGACAGGTAACGATGCATTTGTTATGTCTGGCACCTCCGTCTGCATAGCGATGATGACACCGCCGTTGTTGCTAGGATACCCAAATCCAAGGAGTTGCCCGAGGTCGGCTCCTGTGCGGAGCCGCACAGGAGAAGGAGGGACGACCGCTAAATCAAAAATCTATCCCCAGATCCTCTGTGAAATTGTCTTCCCGGCTGGCTGTCTGTTATTATCCGGTTTTCACAGTCTCTCAAAACTTTTAGAATTGTGACTCCTGTAAAGGAGAACGAAGGGTGTTGGTTTGCAAACAGCAGCGTAGATGTACACAGCACAGTCTAGACAATGAACGAAGGGTTTCGGTTTGCAAACAGCAGCGTAGATGTACACAGCACAGTCTAGACAATGAACGAAGGGTTTGGGTTTGCAAACAGCAGCGTAGATGTACACAGCACAGTCTAGACAGAATGAATGGTTCTGGTAATAAGCATATTGTGACCCGTTGGTGGAGCCACAGTCAGAGAAACACAGACATATCTTAAAGGTAGACTTAGTGATATGTTTTGATCAAATATCAACAATCTTTCTCCAGCAACCATGACTCCACCTTTAACGTTACCGTGACTACACCTTTAACATAGTCACGTTACCCTGACTCCACCTTTAACGAAGTCACGTTACCATGACTCCACCTTTAACATAGTCACATTACACTGACTACACCTTTAACATAGTCACGTTACAATGACTACACCTTTAACATAGTCACATTACACTGACTACATCTTTAACATAGTCACGTTACCATGACTACACCTTTAACATAGTCACATTACACTGACTAAACCTTTAACATAGTCACGTTACCATGACTACACCTTTAACATAGTCATATTACCCTGACTACACCTTTAACATAATCACATTACCATGACTACACCTTTAACGTAGTCCTGTTACCATGACTCCACCTTTAACATAGTCACATTACCCATACACCTTGCACATTATGGCACATTACGATCTGAAGGCCTTCAGATCGTAATGATGTAAGGATGTACAAAGGCATTGTACATCCTATTATTATTATTATTGTAAAGCCTCCTATTTTGGACAGTGTATTCTAGTGTTCGGTGTTCTAGTGTTTTGCCTCATCACCATTTAAAGGAACAACTTACCTCACAAGTCAATGTATGGGCAAAGCACATGCTCACACACATTACACATGCCTATACAGTGTCTGTGTGTGTGTGTGTGTGTGTGTGTGTGTGTGTGTGTGTGAGTGTGCGTGCGTGCGGGCCCTCTGTGTGTGTGCGTTTACTGAATTTCACTCCACCCTAGCATTTCACTCCACACTGCTCCCTACTGGCAGTACAGTAAAACATTGTTACGCATTATTCTGTACTATATACATACATAAAACTGAATGAATATAAATGGTTTCCCCTCACTATGTGATCTGGTAATGGATACAGGGCTCAATAGCCTACAAAGCAGGATTAATTTGTTACCCAAGCACGTTTCTAAGACATGCAACTTCCTTAAGGTTGATGTTTCTGTTTCTTTCTTCGCTCCCACTTTGCAATGCAAAGTTCCAGGGAACTCAGCTAACATTAACCTACAGAGTAGCATAGATTGGGGCTATGAACAAATCATGGCTGCCTCATTTACATATCGCTATTGTGCATTCTTATGTCGGGCCGGGTGAGTCATGATGTTTGCAGAAAGGATCACAATAATATACTGGCAGAGAGAACCCCCCCCCCCGCGCTATTGTGTGTACTGTAATTCACTGCCACAAACGACCACATTAACAACAAAACCATGCTTTCTAAACTCTAAGCCTGCTTGAATTTCGCAATTGGAATTATACTTTTTTTTTGTTGCGTGTGCAGAAAATCACCGCTTGACGCACAAGCATTCTCAACTACCACACCTTGAGTTAAGCTTGTCGTCCTGGGAAATCAGTTAGAAATTGAATGTACACCTGCATGATCTTAATGAGGGGCTGAGCAGAACCCGTAAAGGACAGCCGACCAAGCGAGCGAGTTATCGACTGTTGTCGATTGACAGGGTCAACACAGATGTATAAGATGGGAAGTTTCCAAAAGGTTGATCGGATAGGTGGACTTGAACCCTGCTCGATTTGAGTTTTTTATTTATTTGTGGTATAGTGTATAAAATGCATGTTTTATTTGCGCTTTGCGGTTTGGCCTTCAATAACATTAAATCCTTGGAAACTATCTTTTATGAAATGTGTTAAGGAACAAAATGTCATTGTTGAGTTTCTTATCAGAAAATTTTGATTATTATGTCAACGTTACCAGATAATACGCTCTTTGATGAATATTCTTTAGTAGGCCTAAGTAATAAGAATCGCTCTCTGACAAATAATGCTGAAATGAAAAGTGAGTTTTCCTCTGTCGGCACGAGAGGCCTTCAGATAGTGTTTATACTTTGAAGACAGAAGCCGAGAGCCTCTTCTAGAAGGAATAAATAGTGATTGCGTTCACTGTCATTGAGAGGGTGGATTACAGTGCATCTCGCTGCTCTTTGATCTATGTCCTGCGCATGCAGAGAGCTCTTGTAGGTACTCAATATTGATATCTCGGGGGGGACAAAGATGTGCTGGAGAACAGATCACGATCTGTCACAGGGCCTAACCCAGCGGTGAGCTCTGCATCAGAAGCAGCTGGCCTCTCAATCTGACAGTTTGTTTTTTGTCGGTTATGCGCGGTCAATGGTCGGGGCCCTGATATCTTTCCTCTCCATTAAGCTCTCCTATAATTCCCTTCTGTCGCTACGCCCTTGTCATGTTTGAATGACAGTGAGCCAGGCTATGAGGTCCATTTGCTCACGAAAACCGGGTGGAAATAATACGGTCCCGAGCCTCCCTCCTTCTCTCTTCTCTATCTTCATGCCTCGTCTAGCTGTTGTTTCTTGAAAAACGCAGGCTGTATGAAACATAATCAGAGATTGCATAACTCACATTGGTAGAACATATATCAGGTATACCGAATGACATCAGTCAATTAAGACTCGCTAAGCAGATGAACGGAATGTACAGTCCCAAAACATCCTACAGCTAAACAATGGTTAGTCTCAGCCTCTTCCGTCCATCAGCACTACATCACATAGGTATGTTTGATGCATATACCCATGTAAGCTCGACACGGGACCTTCGGACCTTCAGGAAGTAATACTGTCGATATCCATTGGCTGTTAGCATTGCCACTCACAAGCATGTCCCTGAAATATCCGGTGCAATGATAGCGCAGTGCTTTATTTACTAATTTACATTTAAACATGTATTTTAATCATCAGTAGCCTGTTGCATTGTACAGATTTACAAGGCCTGTAAATAGCCAGAGTCCTGTTGTTTAGTTTTCCTCATTGGTCATTGAGTTACATAGTTGGTCGTCCTGCATGTCAATCAAAATACCTTGCTTGACAAGTAGGCGGGTACTGTTAGCCCGTTAGCCACAGTTAGCCAGCGCTGTGACCCAGGCTTTCCGTCTCTGCGAGACAAAGATAACAGGTGATTGTATTTGGCAGCAAAGAGGAGGAGGAGCTTGTGCTTTGACCTCACTAGGACCATATTGTAGAGCCCCACTTTTTTAAAGGCAGACTTAAGGTTAAGTATTGACGTTACCACACCTGGAAACGTCTGATGAAAAGTTTTTTACTTAACTCATCTGAAAGTGTTTACAAAATTTGCCATTTTCAGGTACGATTGAATATGGTCTTCTAACAGGGCTTCCAAAAATAAATAAATATGAAATAAACACGAAAAACCTACATCTTGTTCAAAATATAGAGTTATAGCTCACCTATTGAGTAGCATTTGAACTGAAAGAAGAGAATACATCTACAGAAGCCACTGTGGGGTCAACACTGGCTTCGCATAGAATTGATTTGAAGGAATTGCTGCCTGCCTATAAATCAATACATGGAGATGTACCAAAATATATCTCAGGAATATTTAATGACTATAGACCAGACGGGCCTCTCGGGTCACTAGGAAGCGGTCGCTATGGGAGTGGTCTGCTAGTAGGCATAGCGATCACTGTCAAACACGTGATGCATGCACATTTACCGTGCATAATGACAAACAAACCTGCATGTAATGCTTATGTAACTAACTTGTGCTACACTGTGGGCCCGACGACTCGACTAGAAGCATAAATCGGCCTTTACCCCCACTGGACACTGATTGGTCAGTCATCCATCCAGTTTTGCTGTGTAAACGGTAACAGGGTTTCCAGAATATACAGTGAAAAATGAGAGCGAAATAGTCGGGTAGAGCAGACCTGGCCCGGGGGCCAGATGCTGTCCTTTGTGACATTCTACATAAAAGATTTACAAAAAAATAATACAAAATAAAATTACTCAACGAGCTCTGCAGAATGTTACTTTATTTACTGCTGCGTATTAGAAATACATAGTTAAAGTGAACTGTTATGTTTTATTATGAAAATGGTGTTGCATATGAATAGCCTATATATGCATAAATATGCAAGTTAGCAAAGTTAGCTTATTGTGCTTATCATTATAGTTAGCGTATTGAGGCCCGTGAAGTTCTCTGACATTTTCAATGTGGCCCCCAAGTGAAAATAATTGCCCACCCCTGGGGTAATTCTATAGGCTTGAATATTAAATGGAACAGACATTGTAAATCTGGACTCAGTGCTTTATTGTTTAACTCAAAACTGTGTTCAATAACCTTAAGTTGATTGTGTGTGTTTGTTTTGGACTGTCTAATCATTTTTGTTCTCAAATATATTTCTATTAATTATTTAGTTTAAATTTGTATTATTTCTTATTTAAATTCATTAATTGTATTTTTGTTTTTGTTTTTAATGGTTGTGCGATACAGATAAAGCTGCCATGCCTTGTGATCTCTTCGCTAGCACTGATTTGTAGAAGTGAAAGGGACTATAAGTTCTAATGCGCGAAAATCTGACTTTCTTTGGAGAGGCTTGTTTTTTTTAAATGATGTTTTGTCTTTTACGAAGCCCCTAGTGCCCAGTAAGTGCTTGCACCTTATCAATAATGCAACATTATCGTGACATACAGTAATAGTCATGGGACAGAAGACCTGTCTGTGTCTCATGTCCATCACTCACTTGACCAGAGAGAAGCTGCTTCTGGGGATCTGCTCATTTGTGCTAACAATGCTTAGCGCACACGCACACACACACACACACACACACGTACGCGCAGACACAGACACACACACACGTACGCGCACGCACACACACGCACACACACAGACACACGCACACGTACGCGCACACGTGCGCGCACACACGCACACGTACGCACAAACATGTACGCACACACACGTACGCACACACGCACAAGTTCGCGCACACAGACACATTCACACGCACAAAAACACACGTTTTAATGTGCAAACATTGTTATCAGCATATTCATGAAAACATATCACGCACGCTCACGCATGTGCACACACACACACGCACCCACACACAACCCTGGGGCACCACATTGGGTCAGGCAACAGCTCTGCAACCCATTACTCATGGCCCAGGCGTCTGGGGGGTCTAAGGAGTCTTTTCTTGTTCTGTGGCGGGGGCCTGCCCTTCAGCGGCCCACTGTAGTACCACCGAAGAAGAGGGGGCGATAATTCACAGAGGGGTGGGGTGGGTGGATGGACTGACTTCAAAGGGTGGAGATGATTTCTTCCCTCAGCACCCCTACCAACCAAAACACGCTAACAATGCCAGTGCGTGTGCTCTTCACAGCTCTCACAGGGACCCCCCCCCCTCACACAACCACACGAAATTAGAGAGGAAGTCAGGTGGAATAGGAATGAGGCCAATACAGGGGAGAGACACCTGGCTTTAAGTAACCATGGCAAGAACTCGGTTGATCCAAGCAGTGAGCGCACTTCAAAGGTCCATTTAACCTGACAAGGCTGACTACAAGCCCCGCCCTTTTTCGCCCCGGCCTCCAATAACAGTTGAGCAAGTTTGGAATTCGACAGAACCTCCGACAACTTCTGTTTTCCTGGAATAGTTTACAATGCTGTTTTGTCCAACCGGGTTACAGTAACTAAGGGGGGCGGGGCTTGGGATCGGTCAATTGTCTTGTAATGCCGGGCGCACACTACAGGATAATTAGCTTGACTCTACGCACGATTTCCCCCTTCCGATGCCGGTTAGCATAGGCCTGACTTGTACATGGCTCTACCAATCGGTTGTCCTGTGGTGCGGGTTATGTTAAGAGCGATCGGAGCCTCACCGAACTGACATCGCAAATATTAAACAAAATTCTGTAGCCAAATACGATGGCAGTTGTCACGTGGCAAAGAGAACCACGCTAGTTTAAAGTGATAGGAACAATTAATCGCACAAGTACTGTAATCACAACATCAGAACAGAAGCCATAGCGGCAAAAGTTCAAGTTTGGATTTTATTTAGATCGTGGCGGGGATAATATATACATTTTCACCACATCTCCGCAACTTTGTCCACTGTATTTTCAGTATTTTCAATACTGAAAATATTGAAAAAAAATTTTCAATACTGAAAATACAGTATTGTATTAACATTCTAAAGAAACGGTTGCGAAAGCTCGTTTGCTTACACTAAAGTCCCATTGTTTCTCTTGGGATATTTGCGAGATTTCCGATTTTGTAATTCATGACTGGGTTGTTCGGGAATAGCATCGTTTGGTGTGTGGTGTGATGTTTAGCCAAATCGTTGATCACCACCTACTGTACATAACAATCAAGACAGTAAAAGCCATTTTTAAATGTCGTTAGGCCTCTTAGTTTTGTAAATTGGTAGGATTGTATAATGTGTACCTGGCATATGGCTTATACTTCAGTATAAATCGAGATTATACTGTACTGCAAATATACAGTGTAGATATATATTTGAGCTAGTTTTGTGTAGGATAGTGTATACATTTGAGTATAAGAAAGTGGTAGTTATTATATACAGTTGCACTGTAGACAGTAGTAGTATTGCCATAAAGTGTGTACATGTTACTAGAATTTTTAGTGAAGTACTACTGTAGACATTAGTACTGTATTTCCATATGTAATGTTACATGTTAGTATTTATACTGCAGTAGTACTTTAGACAATGGCAGTATTTCCATGTAGTGTGTACATGTTAGTATTTATACTGCAGTAGTGCTGTAGAAGACATTGGCGTATTTCCATATGTGGTGTACAGTATACATGGTTGTATTTATACTCCAGTAGTACTGTAGACAGTGGTAGTATTTCCATATTGTAGTGTGTAAATGTTACTAGTATTTGTACTGCAGTAGTACTGTAGATAGTAGTACTTCCATAGTATATACATGTTAGTATTTATGCTCACACACTTATACATTTCCCAGTGTGTATGTGGTACAGGGATTCATCTATTGACCACAATGCCTCAGATGTCGGTAAATACACATAAAACTTAAAACAGTACTGTAATTATATATTTGAATGTTTTTTTGCTGTATTTGACTTGTTTTTCCTTTACACTTTAAATTAACTATGTTTCAATACAGTATTTGCCTTGTCTATGCATATAGTTCTCACGTTGAAAACCTTTTCGTCAGATGTTTCCAGGTGGTAAAACTACTATTCAACCTCAATTCTGCCTTTGAAATTGTCAAATATTTAAAGCTTTCTTGTCATATAAATTATGTCATTTTCTATGCAAGAAAGGTTTTATACTTTCATGCGTCTAATTATCATACAGAAGATTCCAAATATTATATTTAATGGTGCATGAAACTAATGATATATCTCCCAACTGCAGCCTGTCATTAAATCACTCTCACAGTCCTTTGAGAAATCATGCAAGCTTGTTTGTTTAAAATAACAATGTATTGGGATCTTCATACCAAACTCACCTCCTGTGCAAGATATACTGCATATTTTTTATGTTTGATTAACTATGTACTGGGAACTAGCTATACAGTATTTTATTATTATTATTATTTAAATGTGATAACAGCTTCATTTTTATTTGTATCGATGTCTTTGATGGACTGATGCCACAACGTCCTTGGCGAACATTTTGATGCCAACCAGATGTTAATAAGAGGCCTTTCTCCATATTTTCTTTATATATCTATAGATTTGGAATATTCAATTACAAATAGGTGTACTCTTCCACCAGCTGGCCGTTATCACAAATCCCAAATCTACTGTGTAAACCATCTGAGAGTCTCTGCGCCTCAAGTCAAACCATTCAGCCACCCCCCCCCCCCCCATCACCATTGGTTGGTGTTTATTGCCCATAGCATATAGCCTCACACATCTGTAAGTACAGCTTAAGGTGCTGAGATGCTTGAACTGATATCTCACTTCTGACTAGACCTTTCTCAAAAGCGTCACTGCAATGTATGAGAATCTGTCTGGACGACTACAGCTATGTAGCTAGTTCTTAGCCAAAAGAAAAAGCCTGTGTTAGCCATTGGATTTACCAAGTTTAGTAAAGTGGGTTTGGTTAAGATGAGGCATTGGGCGCCGAATGATTACGATTCGTTTGGTCGGATGGCCAATATAAATATGTCTGTGTTTCCTGTCCTAAACTGAGCAGTTATTTGGCACAACAGTTGATTTATTAATGCTGGTTAACAGCCGAATATCCTTTTCTTGAATATTAACTTAAATAAAAATAAATGAATTAGTCAATTTTGTGTCATTAATTGGCACACATTGGCAAGCCACAACTTGTCTGGTAACTTCAATAATGTGATTAATCACAATCACTGGCCTTTCTACATGTACAGTACATAATGACATTTATGGGAAAATTTATGTGGGAAAATAAATCATTCATGCACGGTACATCATATAGGCCTACAGTCGGATTACGAAACGAAATCGTTCAATGTGGAACATTCTGCAATGGTGTCCCATCAATATCACAATTGCTGCACAATAAATTAAATATTTACTCTTCCCCGACCCACTGAAGCTAATAAACATTAAAGGGAAAATGCACGTTTTATACTTAACTTAACAGCACGGACACACAACACGCTTGGAGCTCTGGGAAAGGGGCGTAGCTCCGTCAACAGTATTTTTGGAGCGAGTGATGTTTGCTACAATATATAATTTACTTAAAGTTCAGCGAGCTGAAAAGAAAATGGCTAAAATATGTTTTTGGCATAGACTGTATAGCTTTTAGACATGAATACCAATTGTATAAAAATGACTGCTGCTCAGTGTATTTTGCCATGTAAGAAAGGCCTATACATTTGACATTATGATGAATGTTTGTTTTGGTGAATGGCCAAATGATGTGTCGCAAGGAATTGTGGGACGGCATTATCTCGTTTCCTTTTGTAAGGGTGTACCCTGTGCTAAAGGACGCAGGAAAGGAAGTATTTAAGCACCTTTCCTTAGCAATAATAGGATTCAAACAGCTCTCATCATGGCTGCGACCTAGACTATTCGGACGCAGCCTTAGTAAGTCACTTAGTCACATGGTCACATGGTCAGTTAGTCACATAGTCACTGGGACTTTTATCGTAAACATTGCAGATCTATTTCCGAGGCAGCGTCATGGAGAGAAATCAGGGAAGAAGGGAAATTACATTATATCTTATTAGTTTGGAGGCTGGGGAGGGGCTTGGGGGAAAGGGTGGGTGGGGATGGGTTAACATGGGTGCCACTGCCGTCCATCAAAAGCTCTGGCGCTGGTTCTGCAGACGCCGCATAAAGTTTACTACAGGTGGAGCGTTGTGCTCGTTCTGGAGGGCCGGGTGGCGGTTTAGGGCATGACCATGGGCATCTACCTATAATTATAGTTTTGTGGTTCTCTTCATGTCATAACATGTATTGTTATTGTCTAACTCTAGCCTTATATATTTATAAATAATATATACATGATAATATTACTTTATACTGTATATGTTCTATGAAATAGCTTACTGGTTTGAATGCCAAGTGACTATTTGCGTGTGCAGAAACCACAGGACTGGACAAATGCATGCATGTCCTGTGGCTGTGGGGGCTGGCGTGATTCAATTAGATTTGTGTAGCCTTCAAGTTGAGCACCAAGCCTGTGCGCTGAGTTTTTGATAGCCGTAGCCGGGGTGTTGTGTGTGCAGCCGTGCATTTTGTGTGCGTGCATGCGTGTGTGTGTGTGTGTGTGTGTGTGTGTGTGTGTGCGTGCATGCGTGTGCATGTGTGTGCATGCATGCGTGTGTGTTGTGTGCATGCGTGCATGCGCGGGTGTGGCCATGCATGCGTGCATGTGGCCATGTGTGTGTCCGTGTGTGTGTGCATGTGTGCGCATGTGTGTGTGTGCATGTGTCCGTGTGTGCACGTGTGTGCGTGCGTGTGTGCATGCATGATGACTGCGGCTAGACTGCGTGCATTGCTACTACACACTGTGGACAGACATCACAGCAATTAGCCCCTTCATCTCAATAGAGCATGTTTCCATTGCAACACAGAGATGGGGGCAGATACATGGGCCATGGGAGAGGACTATCTCAGCCACAGGCTGTGTGTGTCATGGGCCACAGGTCATGGCTGTTGGCCGCTCTCTTGATTAAGGAAATGAAGGAGCTTACAGGCCATTATGTGTTCACATACGTGCACACACACACACACACACACACACAGCGCAGCCTGAAGCGCACGCACATACACGCTGCAGCTGTTCTATGGACTGAAATAGAAAGCATCCTCAGACGGGGCTCGTTTCAATGCGTTCGCGGCGACTTTCACACAATTCTGAATAGCGTTAAATGCGTCTCGCAAATGCGCTCCGCCCGAACACGCTCAGTAAGTATACAGCACCGCTATTGGCTAAAAGTAGGGTCCCCTTGGTTTGGCTGCAGTGTCGTTTATACTGCTGAGTATCTTCTCTCAAGAGACGGGCATTTGGCAATCGACCAGGCTGTCAGATTTGGAATATGGCTCTTTATGCTGCTCAGCATTAAACCTCTAAACAAAGCCTGCAGGTTGAAACCACAAATAACCCCATAAGATACAAGTACACAGCGTACCATGTGTGTATACATAATATAAATATAATATTATTGTACACATTATATAAATATACAGTATATACTGTATACATTGTGTGTGTGTGTATATATATATATATATATATATATATATATATATAAATAATCACAAGAGTCAATACATACAGTACAACATGGTGCAATTTCGCTATGCAATATTATAGTTTAGCATGCATCTGTTATAGCCATGGAGCTGAGGATCTACTAGTTTTTGCCCCACATAAGCTACTACACGATGCTTTGCACCATGATGCCATTTACAGTGGAGTGAAAAGGGTGGCATTCAACACATTCGTTAATGTTGGTTTGTTGTAAAATATTGTATTTTAAGACAAAGAAAAACAAAAACGTCTCGACAGCTTTACTGTAATGTTCACTTGGCAGCAATAATACTGATATACTGTACTGTATATACATGATAGTATTTAGTGAAGAGGGTATATCAACAGAAGATTAGCACAACATGGGGAAAACATACTAAGCTGCCGTTGCCATATAAACCTATACGGAACACTCCATTTACTTTAGATCTCAGTTTTGTTTCAGTGTTACTCGATTAAATTGGATTAAACACATCTTTTATTCCCTGCTTTGGAATTGAGTCTCGATATCCTGAAGGAAATAATTCGTATTGCTAGCCAACGTTATTTGGATAAGCATGTCAGTGAGAAATGTTCACACCATAAGGCATAGTTCTGCTGAAAGTCCATCTTATTATTCACTATTTTGATTATTCAGCTCAGTAGCCTGTGTTTCCCAATTATGAGTATTTCTAATATAATAAAAAACTTCAGCAATGTCTCTGGTTACATTTGGCTGAATTTCAAAATGTTGTATCAAAGTGTAATATGTGTAATTTAATATTTCTAGTTTTTAACATGTTATTTTATTTATTTTTATGTGCAGTGGTCTCTCGATATGTATTCACCTGCATGCTAATCTCTATAAACAGAGTAAATATTCATAATCTGTAGTTCAGGCAGGACATAGAGTTGCGCTAGTTGCTCTCCCTGTCTGTTGCTTTCCATGTATACGCATGGAAAGAGCATGGAGCTCCCAGAACAGAGCCATACCTCCAGATGTAAAAATGTAAAGCTCAGACGTGACGTGTGAGCGGTCTTGTCAACACTGCAGAGATGCATGTCGTATAGGCCTCGTCTCTGATGACACTCCAGAGTTTCTGACTGGAACTGGTCGGACAATCGTGTGGAACTTTTTCCTACAGTTAGAAAATCCCAAACATTCCTGGTTCATACTTTTCCCTATGCACAGTTTCACCTTTTCATTATAGGCCACATCTGCAGCTAAGTGGCTGTGTGTCTGTCTGTGTGTGTGCGTGTGTTCAATTGTTGTGAATATTGTTGTGTTTACCCCCGAACACATTACTGCAGGGTTCCCCAACCCTGGTCCTCGGGGACCGGTGCCCTGCACGTTTTAGATGTTGCCTTGCTCCAACACAGCTGATTCAAATGAATGACTTGTTAGAATCCTGATAACGAGTTAGTCATTTGAATCAGCTGTGTTGGAGCAGGGAGAC
>JAODTR010061512.1:0-15000 GCA_025399935.1 Amblyopsis rosae
ACACGGCTGAAGGCAATCGATCTAATTGCACGTGTGGGTGTGAGGCGCTGGGGATGCGGACAGTCCTACCGCACTGGTGAGACCAAGTAAGCGTCACAACTACGGAGTTACCACCGGTTTATTTTTAGCTATATGGGCATGCAATCTCAGTGCAAGTATTAGCTCCTGGTTGTAGATAAATAATCAATATACAATCAAGACATGTTAAAATGTATTTACCTGAAATCATAAAATTACATGGTAAATGGTAAATGGTAAATGGACTGCTTTTTATATAGCGCTTTAATCCAAAGCGCTTTACAGTATTTTGCCTCACATTCACCCATTCACACACACATTCACACACAGATGGTGACTGCTGCCATGCAAGGTGCGACCAACCACCGTTTCAATTATATTTTGGTATAGGCTGTGTGTAGCCTATGATTTCAAGTAAATACATTTTAACATGTCTCGATTGTATATTGATTATTGAGAATGAGAAGGTGTTGCATGAATAGAATAGTCAACTGTGGCCTGCACTACAAACGTTAACCAAAGCATATCCGCAGCAGTGGCTTGAGCAGGTTTGTTAAGGAAACAAAAAACAGGTTGATGCAAGATGGGTGCATAACATAATCATGTGTGAAATGTTTTCTTCATACTATATAAAGATATATGAATGAGAAAATGGAAAGATAGGCACACTTGAAAAGTTCAAGCTGTATTCCAGAAGGCATCGTACACCAATACAATGTCATGTACAGTAGTTAAAACATTCCACTGAAAACATAACATATTACGCAATGATATAAACAATAAAATAAAAACATTTAAAAATCAATAGTGAAAAAAAATCAACACTGAAAAGGGTGCTGTAGAACATTTAAAACTTGACCTATCTTTAATCGAAACACATTAAAAACACTACTAAAGCAAATCCAGTTTATGCATTGAGACACATTTGTCTACCTAATATAGTCTGCTTACAGTAATGCAAAATACATCTAACTTATTTCCTAATATGACAACAATCAAATGTAACTATTGATTTAACAGACAATTATCTGTTCTACCCTTGGTTTCAACAAAAAATCTATTCATTTCCATCCAACCGTCATGATATATCGTGATGAATTTACAGTAGCTAGAAAATAAAGACACCAATCATAAGTGTCTAAACGTACAACTGTATGCATTGTTAAATGTCTGTTCCAGTAGAAGTGTTTCTTCATCTCAGTGATGTGAAATATGAGCAGAGACCATTTTGGCAGAGAAAGTGATCAGAGCTTACGATTTACAGACACAAATACATTTAGGAATATCTGCTGCAGCCTGGGGACTGTCTGAACAATGTCTTTTTTATGTCTTTGGTGGAGTATTTCGAGTTAAGTAGACACCAAAACAGTCCTAAGGGATTACACTGTCTTCAGAGGTATTTTATCACTGCACAGAATTGCCTGTTGTTCTATCTGAACAACAGGCCTCACATACAGTATTCATATTGCTTAGATATCATCTCTTCTACACTTTTTATTATCTGTACCTTTTTTTACTGTATGTGTGTCTGTCCAATGGCCAACACATGCATACTGTACGTACGGAAGATAATTTGCAATAGAATTCATAAAATATTACAAATAAATTATTTGCATTGGAAAGGTAAGATGACCCATGGTCATGTTTGTTTAGCTAGAAATGTAGACAATTCATATATTAGACAATGTTCTTATGATAGCTATAGACTATAGAGGAGCATAACTCAAGAAACACTGAAGGCTGCTAGACTGCAGGCATTCCACGAATGCTACATTAGGACATGTATATATGGCATTTGCTGAAAGTGAATCTATTAGCAAGTGAGGGCTTAGATGGGGAGCGTCGCTCACACATAGCTTGTCAGCAAAGCATCACTGTAGCTTTAATAGTTTCTATTTCTGAGCTGAGACTGGTGAAATAATGCCAGCTATTAAACAGCACTGTGGGGAAAGGCTAACAATGAGACTATAAGCCAGGCTGCAGGCAAATATTCACACTTACCTTCTTTCTCAGGCACACACACACATGCACACGCACACGTAGACACATACATATAAATGATTCACCTTTTTATTGCCCTGCCTTATTTATCTGAAGCTTGATCATTACAATATTACTGAATATGGGTTTGTATGGTGTGGTATACAAGTGAAGGATAACCTTCTCACTGTTTAGACTGCATCAGTGAGAAGCCTGCATTTTTTATAAACTTAAGAGCAGAGTTTATATTTGCTTCCAGAAACAGGACCATTCTATTAATTTGTGGTGCTAAACATTTGATTTAGTCAACAAAATACTGTATGTCACCAGACCGCAAAAAAGTCAAAAGTCTATATGGACTTATACAGGGGACACTGTTTGATTACAGGAAATGTAAAATTGTTCCATATACAGCAAAAAGAGAATCTTCCAATATATTTACTGTGTAACAATAACAATCAAAGTCTGGTCTATATAGCCACTTTAGGTAGCAGTTTGGTGAGAATGAAGGCTGATTACATTTATTAAAATAGTTCAAGATTTGCCATTTAGTCTCCATGGGATAGCCTGTTTTTCTCATTAAACCCACACTGCAGTTAGTGAACCCAGGTGGGTGGTTTACATAACTGCCTTGGACCTCTCAGGCTGAAGGAAGGCGATCTTATGATACAATTACTGTTGCAGTTGGTGATGTCCCAAATCATAAAAAACAATCGTGTACATGCCCAGCAAGCACTCTAATAAGTTTTATCAGCAAAATCATGCCTGGGTGTACTGCTAGGGCCAACATATGTAAGGGGGGGGGGGGGATTCCCTCTTAGTAACAACACACATTTAGCATAATTACTAAATTACATAACATGTTGTTTTTTGCATGAAATACATTTAATTATAGAATAAGTCAAGGCAAAAAATGTAAGAGATGATTAGCCAGGGGTGGAGAGACAGAGAGAGACAAATTAGATGGAGAGAGGCTAAATCAAATAGATATCTATTCCATTAGGGAGGCAGAGGAAGAGAAAAGAAAGTGAAACAGAGAAACAGAGAGAGAGAGAGAGAGAGAGAGAGAGAGAGAGAGAGAGGTTGAGAGGGAAAATAAAATAAAAAATCTAAGAGGAATGTTGTTTCCCAGTTTGTCTCAATACTTTGTAAAACAAATAAACATGGGTCTTGAGTGATGAGAGGTTAGGCAGAACAAATAAGCAAAATGAACACAGATTAAACACGGTTTGGCAAGAACAACAAGGCTCTGGACTGATTCACAAGATGCATTAACAAGTCATTGACTTAATTGTTTGTAGAATATTCCTAAAAACAAACAATGTAGAAATACACTAATTATCTTATTGGTAGAATGATTAAAATGTAGGTTTGTTATAGTTCTTTATTTTCCACAGTATGGGAGCTGAACACAATGTATATAGCAGTATGAACTCAAACGGGATTCCTACTTTACATGCAATGTCACCAATGCACGTCCTCTTGTAATCTTAGATCAACAGGTCAAAGATTTTTAATTGTTCCCCATACACATTTTAAAACTAGAGGGGAGCAGTGGCACCTAGGTTGTGGAATGCATTGCCCCCTTTCCTATGCTGTTTGGATTCAGTGGAAACTTTTAAATCACAACTGAAAACTCTTTTATTTAAAGAGGCTTTTTTTTAAGACAGTAGGGTGGTGAGGCCGGTCCGACGTGTATTTCTGTTTATTTGCTTTTGTTTGGTTATTTATTTGTGTCGTGCTGTCATGTATTTACTATTGTTGTATTTTCTCCTACAGTTGTGAAGCCCTTTGTGATTTTTATCTGTGAAATGTGCTACTGTATATAAATACTTTACTTACTTACTTGCAATGTCACCTGTAAACGACCATAATGAACTACTGTATGGTAATTAACATACTTCTTTAGTAGAAATATGCATAGTTTATGTGTATAAATAGTCAGTGTGTGCAAACTGTGTATATTTAGAACAAATATATCACACACACACGCACATACACACACACGCACACACACACACATGCACCTTCTTTCGTGCGTGTGCCAATATTGTACTCACTCTCCTGACATGCATACAGTAACAGAAGAGTTCATGTTCATGACACGTCATCTTTTTTTAATAAAAAAGTTCAGTTGAGTCTACAATGAGAATGCATATTTTTGTAAATGTAGCAAACATCTCCACATAGTCCTCAAATTACCTGATATTTCTACACATTTTAGGCTCTGTAACACAAACAAAGTGCTGCAGACCACACCACACAATGCAATCCCAGCCTTGGCAATGCATGTCCAATATAGGGGGCACTCAGCAGAGCTTCTGAGGGAGCCAAGCACATATTGTATGGCACTGAAGGGAGAGGCATCCCTGACTCAACCTTTAACTGGCCTATGGCGGGGATTGAGCCCAGAAGCTATAGCACTGGTTGGACCAACAGCCTTCACCTCCTGTCCCTCTTTTGCAGCTGAATTCTCCCCCCTCTTCTGTACAATATTCCTCTCTCATCTCCTTTACGTTTCCCACACAAGCCCACAACCACTTCAGCCTTTCTTTTAAACCTATTGGCTTTCTCTTTCCCTCTCCCCCTCACCACCCACAGTCATCTGTGGCTTGCTCTGCGGAGCTCTGTTTTATGAGAAGATGAGAACAGAGGCAATGAGAATCAGCAGAGACAGATTGTTTGCTTCAGGGGTTGTCTCGATGTGCGTGCGTGCGTGCATGCGTCCAGTACGTGCGTGTGCGTGCATGCGTGTGTGTGTGTGTGCGTGTGCATTTGTGCGTGTGTCCAACTGAGAGGCAGATGTTGTTACGCTCAATATACATTCAGAAAATGTTCCTAGTTGATATCTTAAACCATAATGATTAATATGTTTATCTAAGCTTTCCAAGCATTTTTTGTTTTGTTTACATGCATTTAAATGCAAATATGTAGACAGCAAGTCACAATCATTTGACATTTTCATTAGCATGGAAAAACACCACATTAATAGAAAGTCTTAGTCTTAGCCTCGGCATTAGCGAGAGATAGAGAAGGGAAAATAGAGGACAATCTCTCACCTGTCATGCCTGGTGGAATCTTCAGAAACTTCCCATTGAAATTTTGAATCACCACATCACACTTTTCTGTCGATTCCATCCTGGAGGAGAGATACAAACACAGTCAGAGAGAGAGAGAGCGAGAGAGAGAGAGAGAGAGAGAGCGAGAGAGAGAGAGAGATGTGCTATAGTGTTACCCAGTTATACAGGTCATTACAGAGGCTTATATATATATATATATCCATTAAGATAGTAATGTCATACAGTTATAGTTCATTATAACCATGCAGTATAGACTAAAACAGTGGCTTATGGATTTTGCATGTGTGCATGTGAGGCCACTCACAGCGCTGTACAGGACAAACATTCACACACTGATGGCGGTGTCAGCTATGCAAAGCACCATCTGACCACTAGGAGCAGTTAAGGTTAAGGCGTCTTGCTCAGGGACACTTCGACACTCAACCAGGAGGCAGTGGGATATAAACCAGCAACTTTCTGTTCGCCTGTTGCCCTGATGTACCCACTGCCATCTTCCTATGTATGTATGTAAAGACCAAAGGTGGGGAATCCTGGTCCTGTTTTAGAACCAACACACCTGATTCATATGAATGGTTCGTTAGCAGCCTGATAACGAGCCATTCATTTGTCAGGTGTGTTGGAGCAGGGAGACATTTAAAATATGCAGGGCTGTGGCCCTCTAGGACCAGGATTGCAAGACAAACCTCTAGATGTGTGCACATGTGTTTGGGCTCTGCTCTCCTCTTGTCCAGTTTAAAAGCCCCATTCTGTCTGCTCTGTTGTGCACCATGTCCCCTTTGTCGGCTTCTATTCAGCGCTACTCAACCAATCACGGCTCAATGACTAATTACCTGCTTGGCAAGCAGAACCTTATGTCTCTGTGTGTGTGTGTGTGTGCGTGTGTGTGCGTGTGTGTGCGCATAGAGAAGTGGGGGATTCTTCACACTGCCATTGACCCTGAATGAAGCCTTGACTGCAGTCTAATCTCTGGCACAATATGTTACTGAGAAGACCACAGTTAGACTCACACACGCATGCCCATAGTGTATGCACACGCACGCGGCACACACACACAAATACAGAAAAAACGCGAGGTTGAGAATGCTGGTGTGTGCGCGTGTGTATTTGTTGACATCATTAGAGCCGGACCTTGTTTGGTTGTAAATGACAGGGAGTTGGTGTGAGCATACCCATTAGTGTAAACCTGCCCACACAATCATCTAAACGTGCTTCTAAACAATCGTGGTATCCATGAATTCATATTAAGTTTATTTGTAGCTGACCGTAACCAGCCACATTCCCCTGAGGGGTCATTAGAGCTTCTAATTATATAATGGTAACTAACCTGGCATGGGAAGAGTAATGTATAATGTGTGATGCCATTGTTAGTCCTTCAGAAGTCTTTGTGTTTATATTATAATTTCTGTATATTTTCCTATTTGGGGATTTGCTCCCACCCCCACCTGTATGCACAACTGAATTTGTATTAATCACACATTAAAAACAGTATGAATACCTTTTTAGACATTGTCCAAGCTTGTTTATTGTTAAAAACATAACAATAATAGAAAATAAGTGGTTCTTGTATTTGGTGTAGTTGGTTCTTACATACTGTGGTGTGTGTGAGTGTGTGCGTGCGTGCGTGCGCGTGCGTGCGCGTGCGTGCGTGCGTGCACGTGTACCGGGCGAAGCCGACCCCTCTGCTCAGGCCGTTGGCGTCTCTCAGTACCCGCGTGGAAATGACGTGGCCGAAGGGCTTCAGCATGTTCTCCAGCTCCTGTTCGTCCATGGAGACGGGCAGGTTGGAAATGTACAGGTTGGTAGGGTCCTGCTCCTGTTGCTATGGGCAGGGACAGGGATGGAGAGGGAGAGAAAGGAGAGAGAGAGAGCAACATGAACTATAGTACCATACAGTAATAACATTTCACACCTGCATTGGGATTGATTATGAAAGGAATTCATTAGATTTGATTCATTTGAGGTTTGGAGTTAGGTGTTTTCTTTTTCAGCGATGAAAGGAAGTCCAGCAAGGACCTTTTAAAACTAATGTTACTTCCAGTTTGAACAAAGTGGGATAGCGTACAAAAAATTTAGTATATATATGTATAGTGAGGACAGTTCCTGGCAAGATTATCTAAATATGACTTAATAAGCCATTCAAAAATAAATTAAATAAAAACACATGCAAGATGCCACATGGATTACTCAATTTCACTGGTTTACTGCAATTATTCTCCTTCTGTTTGGCAGTGCCACATTGAAACATGTCTCATTACTGTGTTTCTATCTTTGTTAATGAATGTGTTATTTACAACAACACACTGTACACACTACTGTATGGAGAGCATATAGTAAGGAGCCCTGCATTTCTCACACAAACCAGAATGAAAAAGAGTGTGATAAAAAGTGTGGGTAGACGAAAATAGAAATTTAGATAAAGGCAGGGGTGTTATATACTATATATTAAACAAATTACCACTACACACGCCATGACTGCACTACAACTGGCCCCTGGAGTGCCTGTTGACGCATTACACGGTTCTGTGATGTTTCATTGCTTCATGAGAGTTTATTGCGGTGTTCCCGGCCCTCTCCCTCTTTTTGTAATGATGTTTACGTATTCATTACAAGCTTGGTAATGACAGCTCTGTTGGCACACCAAACACCCATTTCCTAGTAGGGTGAATGCAGGATTTGCAATTCATGCTGCATTTCCAAGACCACGAAGCTCAGAAACAGCCTTTATGAAATGTTCAGAGAAAGCTGTCCTTGAGGCTTAATTTTCACCTGGTGTTAAAGTGACAGTCTGCCACGGGATCTTCAACGACATGGTGTGCCATTGGTTAAGTGTGAGCCAATTCAATGTTCTTCACACATGCAGGTTCAACTCAAGTTCACAGTTTTTCTGCACCCTCAAGTCAAAAAATCTTTATAATAGATTGAACAAATACAGTAAACTGTAGTAAATCCTTAGTAAATGGTGAGGTTGGATACCTTTTATATTATAAAAGGTATCCAACCTCACCATTTACAAAGGCTGTACTATATATTAGTATTATATTATATGTATATAGCTAACTATAATATATATATATAAGTGTAATTGTATAATCAAATCAGTTTGTGATTAAAAAACGTTTTAATTAAACTAATTTTGAAAGAAATGTATTTAATATATCACATTTATATGTTTAAAATATATATATTATTATATTTATTATTTTAAAATTTATTTCACAACCACATATTTTCCAAATGTAATACACAGACAAACAGACAATATACTGTATATAAACATCAATTTAGAATGTAATCATAGAGTATACATTTTGTGTGGTATGGATACACATTAGAATATTATATTCGTTCAAAGACACATTCTGACAGATAGCAGTGAT
Source organism: Amblyopsis rosae (assembly GCA_025399935.1). Classification (NCBI taxonomy): domain Eukaryota; kingdom Metazoa; phylum Chordata; class Actinopteri; order Percopsiformes; family Amblyopsidae; genus Amblyopsis; species Amblyopsis rosae. The sequence goes on from JAODTR010061512.1 coordinate 8,456, forward strand.
GCCATCCAACATAACATAAAATATACTACAGTAATCACAGTGTAGCTGGATATAGTGTTATATGCTGAAATGTATTGTGCAGTGTTCTCTTTAGGTTAATGGGGTAATATTTTGTGCAAATAAATGCAATGGGAAATGTAATTGTCACACCCACCTCCCAATCAAAATGACTCCTGTGAGGTTATATTCATTCCATGCATGATTAGAAAAACCTCTGACCTGGTTAAGTTGCATTTTTTTTTATTCATTTATGTTGTTGTCAAGTCAGGCAGTTGGGAAATCTGAAATTAGTTTGGCAATGCATCTCTATAGACACAGCTGGCCAATAAAGTACAATTACTTGTGAGGAAATTGGCATATAATCCAAGCACCCACACTGTGAATGAACTTGGCTCGACTTTGCTCTCAGTCAAACTTGTCAGCAATACCTCCCTCTACGTACAGAGGACTCACCTTTCCCTGTCTCTCCCCTCTCTTCTCCTACTGCATATGTGTGTCTTTTTCATTCTCAGTAACATCTGTCATGCGCTGCAAACAGCTTCACACCAACAGAGTGTCTCCCTCACAGTGCCTGCCAGCTAGTCAGTCTGTGTTTTCAGCCCCATTAAGCCTCATTGCTGCATCATTACAGTGGTTCTGGTGGCCTGGTATCACGCTACTTCATGTTTCCCTGCTATGCATTAACACCTGTTAGAAAGCTAGAGGGTAAACGGAGGACAAAACCGTTGTTAAATAGTGATAGAGTGTGCCCTCTATACACCTTGTACTGAAATACATGGGCCTTAATGAACTGCTATACCTTGAAATAAAAAATATTTCAAAATGTTGAGCAATTTGGAAATGGCAAAATATGTAAACAAAACAGCCTAGTGAAACAAACTTGAGCTAGCATTTTGAAAAGGGCTTATACAAAACTGTAAATCATTACGGATACACTACTTTTCCCCTGCCCCGCAACACACACGCCATTTTTCTAATCCAAATTCTTTCTTTCTCTCTTGCTGTCTTTGTTCTTCAATCCCTTTCATGGGCTAAAATATAATCTTCTATAACGACATCCTTGCTGTCCAAATGGTGTCAGAATGCTTCATTAATATTTAATGAACACATTTTTCCTTCCCTGCCTCCTCCATTTCCTGAAGCGCTCATCTTCTTGCACTCCTTTATTCTGCACCACGGTCTCACAAATATGTTTTTCTCTCTGTCCTCCCTTGCAAAGTTTGGGACTTTTCCTTTCCGTGTTTTCTCATGGCATCTAGTATTGCTTCCACTACCTTCCTCTCTCCTCATCCTCATCTTTTCACCTCCTTTGTTAGAACTTGATCTAATCCTCCAGCATGGCAGCATGCTTGTCTAAATGCTCTCTAGCGGCTTAATCAATATTTAATGAACATACCATGAATATTTTATGAACATTAAACCCTGAGATCCCTGGGGCCTCATTATCCATGAAAATCTGGATGGTTCTCCATTGCCGCGATTACCATGGGCTCGAGGAGATCTGTGTTGGGTATACTGATTTACCTAGTCACCACTCACTTTGGTTTGGTTAGGGTTCAGATTAATGGAGTAGTGTTGTGTTGATGGTGATGTTGTTGCTAATGTGTACTTGTCATCTTTAGTGCGTGTTCAATAGGATGCAGATGGCTGAATCCTACTACAGCCACGCCTAGTTTTCATTTACGTCATAAGAGGAAAACATTATTTTCATTACCATTGAATGGAGCTAGATGTGTAAACATCTGAAGGTTTCCACCCATAGAGGGCAGCGTAACAATAATTTTCTGCACCAAAAGTGCATGAAAAACCAAAATGTTGATATTTCTGTACTGTTTAATTTGTAGAATTCACACATTTTGGGAGTAATTAGCCCAATAAAAACACATTTTAAGTCAAATGTTATATCATATCAGTTTTCAGCAGGTTTGATTTCACTAGAAACCAAGAGCTCTCTTTAATGAACAAGGGAAGGCTAACTGCAAGCAGAAACATAAACATCATTAAACATGAACTGGAAGAGATGGCATAATTATGTGTGCAGTAGAGGAGAGGCTGTGATTTACTGTGTCACTCGCTAAAGCCTATGAAATAGCAAACACATTATTCAAAGGGCTGGCATCACGCTTGAATAAGTACGCTTCAGTGTTTTAATTCAATTTACTGTCGAACCTTCGGCCTCCGACTAACTCAATTTCTTTCATTCACAATATATTTGACCAATTTGTCAGATTACTTCTATAGTTATGCTATCATGCCTTGTATGCTTTTTCACCCTCAAATTACACACTACACACTTTCCTTCGCCCATAGGTGTGTTTCCTGGTCCTTATTGTCCAGGCTATGTTAAATCTTCCTCTCTTTCCCTTCCTCCCTCATTCCTGCCTCACAATCCCTCTGTTCTGCACCGCCGTGTGTCTCAGAAGCCCAGTAATTCACCACAGAGTCTGAGCAGCGCACTGTTCGTGCCTCGAACCGGCGCAAAGCCTGTCTGCCTGCCTGCCATCCAGGGCTGGAATCAATCACCCAATCACAGGATACAGAAACCATCAGAGAGATTCAGAGATGAGAGAAGAAAAACAGAGCATGAGAGAGAGAGAAAAATAGAGGGAGACAGAGAAAGAGAAAGAGCGAGACATGGGGATAAAGGAGGGAGGTACTATAGGGTGGATCAAACAATGACATGTTGGAGCGAATGCAGATGAAAAAAGTGTTGAAAACAGGAGCTGCTCTGTCTCGTTGCATTTATAATATCTGAGAAGACAGAGCAAAGCATGTCTATGTCAACATTCGTCACGTTGCTGCAGGGAACCTAAAGTTTAAATAGGATCCAAGCTTGATGGAGAATAGTGGCTGATGATGATGATGATGATGATGATGATGATGATGGAGTATGTGCTGTAAATAATGGTTACATTATATTGACGACGATGAGGCTGCAGATCACTACACTGGCCAAAACAGCAATCATACATGAACCTGAGCTGCTGTTGAGGTAGTAGCTATAGACAGTTACAGATGTATAACAGGGTGGATGTGTACTGGCCATCTCACCTCATGGTATTTAGACTGAATAACAACATACGGTGGTGTCTATCAGAATATATCTGAGATGGCCAGTTAGTTGCAAGGTCTTGACACAAGAAAGAGCAATACTGTATGACAATGTATTATGGTGATGCAATATTAACAGTGAATCAGGATGTTGCAATTATCAAGAGGCAAATACTGTAAAATAAAAACAGAAACTGAGTGAGTCCAATGGAGAGTAAATAACATTTTTGTTTTGGTCCAAAACGAGACACAAGGCCAATAAAAAATGCTTAATCATATTCCTTAGCTGCCCACTTATTTTGCACACCTGTCACTTGCATATATGCATGTGCGATTTAGGTAAACAACAGTAATATAAATATAAATGCTGCTTAATAATGCATCGAATATTATACAGTATAGAGCTGCCCACTGCTGCATGACAGCGTAGGGGAAATTACATTTATATAGATGTTAAGTTATTAGGTTTTTGTTGAGGACTTCAAAACAAAAAGGAAAATGGAAACCTACTACATCCTTTACAATAACTACAATACTAATGCCAGTGTTAGATCTCTGAACTTTATTAAAAAGTAACCTTGGTTAGAGTGCAGATTAACTGTTCTTCTGACTGATGTTTCTAACTCAAATCAATATCTTATCAAAGACAAATCTTCCACTACTGTCTCTCAAATTAATGAGAATAAATGTGTTTATCTCGGCGTCTCGGTACTGTACTGTACGTGACATCTCTGGATAAAGAGATGTAATGACAAATGGATGCAGGGGAGTTGCTTCACGCTGTTCCGGCAAGGACACATCACAAGTGTTTTGTGTCTGTGTGTGAGTGTGTCTGTGAATATGTTTTCTGTTAAAATGGTTTCCAAACATTTTAGGGAGGTTCATTAACGACTGTAGAAAGGCTTGGGGTAGGCATACACTGACACCATTTAAACCAAATGTGTATTAGCAATATAGTGAAAAGTGTGATTACTGTGAGAACATGTTCCAAATCATATATTACACATGCCAATCACAATGTATTCCAAGCGAAATATACAACTGTTGCAAGATCCTCCTTTAATCTAGTGATAGTGTCTTCACTAGTGATAGTGTATCATGGCAATTTAAAACATTTTCAGATAATCCTTTTTAATTAGTTTTTTCATTGTTTATTAATAATTTCACGATTAAAACTGTCAAGAACAAGAACAAGAGCGACATACACTATGTGTTGGCATGTGATAAGTCTAAACACCATCAATCGTGCCAAGTTGAGTTTGTGAACTACACTCTAATTCTGTTATAGCTTGACCGGTAAACAATGCTTGAGTGGCTTTTGTTCTTATATGAATTACATTTTGTTAGAAAAATGCAATAAAATCAAAAGCCTGCTGGATTTTCCAATTATCATTGCGAAAGCACTTGCTCGTATACAGGATGAGAAAATTAATAAAGGAAAGTTTTAGAGAAAGTTATTGAATTCAGGTTTTTTTCTTTTTTGTTTGTTTACCCATTTCCTGTTGTGTTTTCGGCTAATGGCATACAGCTGGTCCTCAGACAATTCACTGGGAAATTAGGTTCAGATCCACAGCCAGAAAGAAAACAAATTAAAAGGAGAGTGCAGGATGAAAAACATAAAAAAGTTTTCTCAAAGTGTAGGGGAGGAGTAAGCTTGTGCTCTGGGTGCTGAAGAGACTAAAACGCAAAACCACTGGCTCAGACACAAGCATCAGGCAAGTGCACAGGGAGGACAAATCTGATTCGAAACTAACATTAGAGATGTTTGTTGCTTAGCTCTGCATCATCTCACATGGTGTATGACTATTTTTATTACAGTCGAGTTAAATCAAGTCAAGTTGCTGCCACCAAGGGTTTTTATAATACAACCTAATATTTTTTTACTTTAGAAAAGTTTGAAAAATCAAGGAAAAACTCCCCAAATCCTTTGGGAAAAATCACAAAATGGAGAGAGTGCCTTTTCAGTAGCATCATACTATAATTACATTTAAAAAATGCATGCAGTTGAAGTACATTAGTACTTCAAAATTTCCCTAATTACCAAAAGCAATGCATCTAAGATCCGGATCACGTTATCTACACTGCCATACATGTGGTAATAATACATTTGTGTCTGCAAAGAACGTCTTCATACAGTAGCAGCAACTGTAGAAGTTACAACTGGCAGGTTCATTGGCTGTGAAACAGAGTAAAGCTGTCCAGATCCACCCACACCTGCTGTTCCCACGGCTTTTAAAGATCCCTGCTTTATAGTTCAATAAAAAGAGCATTTTTATGCTCTCTCTACACACATCAAGCATACTGTACTGTCCTGCAATTCTGCCAGCAAGATTCTGTGTGTGTGTGTTTGTGAGAGTGAGTGTGCATGTGCGTGTGCGTGCGTGTGTGGTTAAGCATAATATGACCAAACTTGCCAAAGTAAATCTTTGAGAAAGAGTGCATTGCTATCATTCTTTGATAATTAAAGACATCTTAGTACTCTGGGGGGGGGGGTTAGGTGTTTTTGGGTGGGTGCTTAGCACTTGTCTAACTGTTAGGGCAAATGTGCTTCTAGAAAGTAGATTATAAGTAATATCTTTGTACTCTAGAACTTTTTGTTTGTTTGCCTAGAATGTATTCACTTACAATGCAAAAGGACAGGTCTAAAATAGTCTCAACCTCTCCCATCCTGTAGCATTACGTCACATACTGTAAGCAACTCTGTGCTTATAGTATGTCTAAAGTTGACTCATCATACTGTACATGGGTCTTGTAAAATATTAGTAACATCAATACCTTTTGATTGTGTCTGTGACTAGCATCCACCAATCTGCTGTGTTTACTCACACACACTTGCACACATACATATAAGATACATTCTAATCTGTTTCCACCGGACGGAATATCATCCTGATTAATGCCTTGTCCTACAGTCCCAAGCTTGGGAGATATGGCCATGGTTATTACTATTTGAAACTGGAGGGATTAACCTCTGGAGAGATGGAAATGGGGACAGAGAGAGAGAGAGAGAGAGAGAGAGAGAGAGAGAGAGAGAGAGATAATAGAAAAAAGAGAGAAAGAGAGCTAGAGAACAATTTACAAGAGATGAAAACAAGAGGGTGGCAAAGAGAGTATAACAAACAACACATCAAAGAAATATGACAAGTGACAGAAAGCAGACATAAGCCACACAAGTAGAGTGAGCGAGTGATAAACAGATTGAAAATGGCAGTACACAGAGAGAGAGAGAGAGAGAGAGAGAGAGAGAGAGAGAGAGAGGGAGAGAGAGAGAGAGAGAGAGAGAGAGAGAGAGAGAGAGAGAGAGAGAGAGAGAGAGAGAGAGAGAGAGAGAGAGAGGGAGAGAGAGAGAGAGAGAGAGAGAGAGAGAGAGTGCCTTTGCTCTTCGGAGACCAGATCAAAGTAAGTGAGAAAGAATGAGAAGAGATAACAGGGTGAGCGAAAAAGTATAAAGATATACAGTATGAACACAATCACCAGAGGGAGAGAAGAAATGT
>JAODTR010061543.1:0-16829 GCA_025399935.1 Amblyopsis rosae
GGGGTCTTCTGAACCATTCTTAGTCTGGCCCCTCCCCTGAGACCACTTTGCCTTGGGAGACCCTACCAGGAGCACAAAACTCCAGACAACACAGCCCTCAGGTTCACAGGGGCACCCAAACCTCTCCACTACGATAAGGTGATGGTTCCCGGAGAGGTAAATATATGTTGCATTTTTTCATTGCGAACATTGTGTATGGTGTCATTTACTATAACCCATTTAAATAGTAATTTTTCACCAATTTTCCCTCTTCCTTTTCAGGGTACACCTGCAGAGGGCACATACTCCGGGCGGGAATATAATAAAATAAAATAAATTGATTCGCAAAGTATAAACAAGCACTGCTCCAACCTAGCATAGTCAGATTGGCTCCTATATATGCAATAGTAACATGACGCTAGTGCAGTGCTTGGTTTACTAATTTCAGTATTTCCTTTTATTTTAATGCATTAACCGTAGCCTACATATTTAACACATTTAGAACTGCAAACTCGTGTCCCAACAAATAACTGTATAAAGTCCGATTTGGGCTTTACATTATTTAGGTCTAGTGCGTCGTCGTGCATGCCAATCAAAATACCTCTCCTGTCAAGTAGCGGATCTTGTAGCAGTTGCCAGTGCTGTGTTGTAGACTTAACGCAAGTAAATGCTGGCTCTGTGACACTTCTATCTACATTGTTACAATTGGCATATTATTTCAAAAGAACACAAAAGTTTTACCGGAAAACATATAACGTGATTCGCTCATCGACCATCACTTTGTATCTTAAAGTTGGTTTGCTAGCGAACGTTCCAAGTTCTGGTTGCCTAGGTATCCCTCTTGTATATATTTCACGCGGAAGTGTTAGCGTTATCTGTCAGCCAATGATGTCGTTAGCTCCCATTGGTTGTCGCCTCAATTGTGTCGTCTCAAAGTTGAGATTACTTTCATGGTATCCACCCACTTTGAATTACCAGTGGTTATTTAATCTGTCATCTCTGCCAGTCACTGAATTTCTCTGCTGGTCTCTTCCAGTGTATTTGGTCTTAACACACAATGTTGCTAGTAGTAGTAGTAGTAGTAGTATAAATCTTTAATGTCCCCACAGGGCAATTTTCCTTACAGTCATCAACACGTATACACACAGTACACATACAATACATACAGTATGATAAATGCATCCCAAAATACGATCTTAACACGCATTCACAACCTGTTTAAAAAACCAATGGCAGTTGGAACAAAGGACAGTTTAAATCTATTTGTGACCAAGGTAGGGAGGCCAAACCTCCGGCCTGATGGAAGCATCTTATACTCCAAGACAATAGCCTGGGCTTTAGAGGTGGTCTGCACCTCTAATCAATCCACTGCTAATCCATATTTCCTTGTTTATTTTTTCATTAGATGAATTAGTGAAAACAATAAGTCAGTCAATGAGGTTTCACCCAGTATCATAGTGATTGAAATACTTTATTTTACCCACAATGTCCATATGCGGACTGACAGTTTTGTTGTTTTTTTCCCCAGTGTATAACAATCCCCTGCTCAAAACTTGTCCTATCCTCTTCATAAGGTCTAATTGGAGCTGTAACCGCTGCAGCTCTGGCTCATATTAGCCCTCTTGTGTACTGCTCAGCTTCCCATGAGTGCTGGGTGCAGGGTTGATGCTGAGCAAGCGGTGCTGGCTTCTGACCCTAGGCTTCAGTCCTCTGGCCTTCTCCCCACTGTTCAACCCTGGGCTCCAGACCTCTGGCCTTCTCCCCACTGTTCCACTCTGGGCTTCAGTCCTCTGGCCGTCTCCCCAGTGGTCCACCCTGGGCTCCAGTCCTCTGGCCTTCTCCCCACTCTTCCACCTTGGGCTCCAGTCCTCTGGCCCTCTCCCCAGTGTTCCACCCTGGTCTCCAGTCCTCTGGCCCTCTCCCCAGTGTTCCACCCTGGTCTCCAGACCTCTAGCCTTCTCCCCAGTGTTCCACCCTGGGCTCCAGACCTCTGGCCTTCTCCCCAGTGTTCCACCCTGGGCTCCAGACCTCTGGCCTTCTCCCCAGTGTTCCACCCTGGGCTCCAGACCTCTGCCCTTCTCCCCAGTGTTGCGCTGCACTGTGGTTCTCCTCTACGCTCTGGTCTCATTATGCTGATTAAAGCACTGCACTTTCCTTCTCCCCTCTTCCCAAAACCCGGCTGATGAGGTTACAGTCCACTAATTAAAAGCATTTACTACCACTCATGAGTGGTTCTCTCATTATAAAGGGGTAAACGTCGACTCAGAGAAAAAATTAATTTAGCAGCGTTTTGCTTCAGTTGACTTCCTCCGGAGGCTTACGAAATTATTTCCTTCTCCGTATTTTGGGGGTGGGCCTGGTTAAGAAGATGGCGTCAGAATAGTCAGTTGTAGTATCCCGAGCTACTTTTCTGACCACGCACTTAATGGGAGTCCAGACTGAATGGTACAGGCAGCTTCAGTGGGTGTTCAGTTGACCCTTCTATTGTGTAGCTGCATTCATTGATTCATTAACATAGATTGATAAGTCGGGGAGAGGGTCAGTCAGCTCGACCCTGAGAAAGGAAGAGGTAATGAAGTCTATTTATCAGGTTGTAGAAGGATTCAAAATAAACACTGTCTATATGTCTGTCTGTCTATATGTCTGGCAACACCTTGCATAGGTAACCACTGTCTTCAGTTGTTCCAGTTGACAAAGCCAAGGCCTGTGATTGATTTTGAGTAGCCCTTTGTGATGTGATTGTCTGGAGGACTGAAGAGAGTTAGATCACAGAGAGAGAGAGAGAGAGAGAGAGAGAGAGCGAGAGAGAGATGCCAGCCCCAATGCTAACAGGCTGCTTAGAGCATGGTTTACCATGGCAGGTGCTGGAGGATTACTGTCATAGTTGTACTACTGAACAATTCATCACCTCCTATAAATCTGTACCAGGGAGTCCTCAGTCACACTCATTAATGAGCTACCTCTGCTCGCTCAGCCCCAGTGAAGAGAGAGAGAGAGAGAGAGAGAGAGAAAGAGAGAATGTACTGTGGTAGGATCAATGGATCAGTCAAAGAGAGCAGGACAGTATATTTGATGCCAGCCTGCACCTGACACAAGCACACAATATGATGTCCTGTTCATAAGGCTGTTTTTAAGAGTGAAACAGTTCAATAACTGAATAATCAATTAATCTATCCAAAGAATAATAATGAAATTATATCAGCAATTGATGAAGTAAGGCATCTTTTGTTTTAAAAACAACTGCCATTGCCAACAGAAATGTGTGTTTTGGACTGCAATAAAAGAAGAAAAAATGCAAATGGATATTTTACTGGTTGAAATGAATAAATAACAGAAATCTACAGATTAAACGATTAAATGATTTGCAGCCTTAGATCAATAATTGCCACAGGCATAAACAATATGCACAGTGCAGCATGTTACCAGGCCATAGCCAGGTCTACGCACACATCACAAAGCACGCAACGAGCTGGGAAGTATAGCAAGATGTTTCTGTCACAGCCCCCCTCTCCTAAGGAAAGAGAACCCTCGGAACATCACACCCACAGGAGCAGCTTTTATCTGTCCTGCTGCCACTCGCTGTGCTCCTCCAGACGTTGGTGTCGGTGTTGCTGCTGTGTTGTTATTATTGATGACGTTTTTAATCCCGAGGAAAGAAAAGCGCCCTTTGATCTCGTCTCTTTGAGCGTCAAGTGCTGCCGTCTACCTCTCAGCCAACTCTCCCCCACCACACTAACACACGCACGCACACACACACACAAAAATAGCCATTGCCGGTGTCCGTCTCGGATCCCATGGAACATTTTTAACTAACCCTGGAGCATCCTGATCTCCTTTATAAAGCTTCACACCACCCACAGCAATCGGTTAATGGGGGGAGGGGGGGGGACTGTAGTTTGGAAAAGGATAGTGACCTTCAATTAAAGATGGCAGGATAAATTATCTTCATGGAAAATGTTACGTTTCTCTCACTGTCTCTGTTTTATACACTGTTTTAGACTGAAAGCTTTGTTCTGTGTGTTGTACTCACTGTTAATATATTTTGCTGAGAGTCTGACAGAGGAAAACATTATTTTTGGTTTAAAATATCAGAGATTTTAAAAGGAAAAAGGGCGGTTGATAGAAAATAGAAGGGAGTCAGGTTTGTGATTATGTAGCCATTTTTAAAAACCTTGTGAGATCTCGCATCATGTTGGAACATTATCTTATTTAAAGGAGTCATTCAAGAAAATCTGGGACTACGAAAATGTATTATCTTGTTTGATCAAGATGGTGAAATTATTTTTCAGAATGGAATAACGTGATTTTGTTTTCGTCTTGATCCGATGTATTGATTGATGTAATAAATGGGCTTTAACATTTCAATTATCTCTCTCTCTCTCTCTCTCTCACACACACACACCTGCATCTATTGCTTTATCAGTGCTGATAGTGTCTGTCAAGCTGCTATCCTGCCTGCAGTCATAAGCTACAGCAGCATTTTTAATATTTGTATCAATGGAACGCCTTTTCATTGTCATACTGTATATCACTGTCCTAATTACTGACATCTTGAGGAAATAGCCTATAAATGCTTTAGAGAATGGCTGGGTGGATTTGACTAATACAATATAAGTGTTGGATATTATCTTAGTGGTGGAAATAATCATCATGTTGAATTATATGTGTGTAATATATATATATATATTACACACTATATTTGTACATATTTGTATGTAGTACTAGTACTAGCAAGTACTGGTATTGAATCAGCTAATGCAGTTGTAAATGTATTTATTGCTTACCTGTCCTAAGCAGAGAAAACATTCTGTTGTTTATTTGATGGAGCTGACATGCAATGTCTGGATTACAGTATACTGTACACATCATATCAAGTCATATCAAACAGTTGGGCCTAGTAGCCCAACTGTTTCACATAGTAGGTGAAAGTCAGGACAGTGATGCCTCTAGTGGCTATACCTTGTACAACACAAGTGTGTTTGTCTGTGTGGGAGTCAGTGGATGATCACTAGACAAGACAGCTTGATATAATTGAGAGCAATCACCGTTGCAGACTGCTCTCCAAGAACATTACACCCTCCTGTGGCCATGTGAAAATAACTGACGTCAAATGTACATTTCCCCGTGCATATAATTTTGAGTGGGAGGACTCACATGAAACTAACAGTCTGGTCAAATAAAGATCAAAGCATGGTTTCATCCACATCTATGCTCGCACCTTTACCAGCCTGCATGCATTTGAAGAGCATGTGGGACATTTATTTGTCATATGTCAAGATTACTCTTCTGTTATGAAAGTAAAAAAAAAGTAAAACTCTATTCCCATAGTTTCCCATGTATTGTGCGTTTGGATTGTCTCATCTGAAGGGGGTGGACCACAGTGCACAGGCCCTGGGGCTGTGCTAGATTGGATTAGTTTTAAAGACTGTCTGTCATTGATTTCTCTGCTCCACGCTGTTACTGTTACTTTGGAATATAGCCATCTGATGATCAGTGACATCCAGGTGTGAACAATGTGTTAAACTTGTTAAAACTGGTTGCTGTTTGAAGAAATTAGTGTTACTTATAAGTTTCCCTAAAGCTATAGTAAAGTGAAATCTTTATGAGTCACGTACATTTTTCAGGTAAAGATATATAGTACATTAGTGTAGTAGATACAATGATATCGTATGAGAGAGACCCAGTTAATGCTGCATATTGTATGCATATGCTACAACCGTGTATCCGCCACAAGGTGGCAGCGTTGCGCTCGTGGCTTGATGCATTTAATTTCTCCTTTCTGGTTCGGGACTTGACTGTCAACTATCAATTATTTTCTCACTGGTTTTGTTGTGTGTTCGTGAATATCAAAAAAATTTGAAGAGCAGCCACTATCATGTGTTTCACACCATAAAATAAGTTTTAATAAGAAAATATTTCGCGAACTAACATAATGTCGAGACGTTCAGTGCAAGACTGCGCGGTTAATTCACAAATAACGGTATACGTGGTTGTTAAAAGAACGCCTTACTCTTGATAAACTTTAGTTTCTGGGACCGGCCCACCCGTTCTATAACTCAGCGATGTATAGGAGAGGAGGGGCGGGGGCGCCGGCGATGCGCGTCCATGGAACGCGCACATCCTGAAAGAAGATCGCATGTCGTCGGACTGAGGGAGGAAGAGAGGAAAGAGTGGCATATACTCGTAGAATAAGCGCCGATTGGTTTTTGATGACATTACAGTATCTGTACGGTGCGCTATTCGGCATGTGTGACTACTGGATACGCATTTGTGAGTAAACCCTGCGCTGCGCCACTCGCTTTGTGAAAACCACTGTTTGTGCCGGGGCCCAACCCAGCGATTCTGCCTATTCATGGTTTAGATAAACATCGATGGATGTGTTTGTGATCATACCATGCCCATATGATGCACTGTGACAGGATATTTATTTTGTATATCAGATAATATGATAATAATGTACTTCAAATGAAATAAGATGACTAAACAATTAAAATGTCTGTAATTATAAACGAATATATTCAAGTATTTGTTTGTGTTTAGGTAACAGTTTTACCACTTCTAAACATAACTTTTTACTGTATTTTAGTATTGTGAGTGTAAGTGTGCGTGCGTGCATGTGTGTGTGTGTTTGTGTTTGAGCACAGTGTATTTATCCTCCATGGTATTTACTCCTGACTTCAGTAGAGCTCTCATGGCTTCATGTTAGCCGGGAAGTGTTGAGCAGAGTCCAGCTCCCTGGTCTATTTTGGTAGTCTTATCTGTGATGGGTGACAACCGGTGCAGCCTGTATCACATAGTGCATGCCTGCCTGGCCCACTGGCACAGCATCCCAAGACAAGTCTGCAGAGCAGATTCCAGTGATTTTAGGTCAGATACAGGACTCCAGTCTGGGCTTTACATACAGACCAGCGAGCGAGTGTTCTGCTGGGCATCAACAGATTGTGGCTGGCCGTAAGCAGTGTTGTCAGCTTCCCGCTTCCAGAGTCCCTGTGTGACAGACAAAAACAGTCTGTGGCTAGTTCTCTCCAACAAGATGTCTGTGTTTGAGTGAGTCATGTGTTCAATTTAGCTCATGCATACCATTGATGCTAGGCTGGTCACTCCCGTATATATTTTCCTGCTATTTTCACACAGACATTAAGACCATATAGCACAACAATATGCAAGCAAAACACTAATACATATACATGCATACTTGAAATAATAATAATAATAAAATGACAATACAATAAGAATGGTCATCAACATCATAGTTCAATTGAGTGTGCTCTCATAGAAATATGTTTATATTGTTTATATAGAGCCAGTTAAACTACAATGTGCACTTTATGTAGTTAGGTATTACTGTCTTAGTGCTATGTTGCACCTTATGGCGAGAAATTACATTGAGTTATCGCCTATGCAATTATTTGTATAGAAACGAATGACAAAGTTGATCTAATTTATCTATCTACATAGAAAGAGTTCAGATGCAAGTGTTTAGAGGGTTACATCTGAACTGTTCACTCCAAAAGGCAAGGCATGTTATTAACTCATGCTGTGTTACCTTTATGACATCCTCAAAATGTCACAGGGTTATAACATGTAGCAGGAGGTGCAAATGTTGACGGGTTGTTTCCTGAAGCCTTAGTCACCTTAGTCACCTTAGTCACCGCGCAGCTCAGTTACCAAGATATTAATAAAACCCTATGCGATTCAAATGTCCGATAATCCGCCGACAGAACAGCACATGTGCCAGTCAAATCTAACATCCAACATGAACGATGTTCTCTCGTGAGAAATGGTGCAAACACATTTGGCATGTTCACGCTATTTAATTTCTCTCTACTGAAGATATGTTATGTATTGAGAGTTTACACCACAAGCAGGTGGTGTTATGCATCACATTTGTGCACAAACAATGTTGACATGAGCCGAAAAGGTCCCTATACATGTCAGCAATTATGCTGTTCAACTCAAGACTCAAGGGACACATCCTAGTTCTTCGGGAGTAAGCAGACATGACTTGTTTGCCTCCATCCCCTTCACGGCCGTCAATTAACAAATTTTCCAGCAGAAATTATCCCTAAGCGATCCATCATTGGCTGTCCCCTTCATATTTCATGGTGTCTTTTAAGACATAATCTTCATAATAAGATCATAAGTCGATAGAAAAAAAGAGACAGGAAAAATCCGTCCGAGCCCAGACCTAACTCGGTCTGTTAAAGTAGAGATGAGAATAAATATAGAATTCTCTGGCTTGAGGGGATTTTCTGTCACCATGACAGGACAATGATTTACAATGGTTGTATATATCAGCAGAATATTGAGCCACAATATTGAGAACATTTGCTCTTAAGTGGAAAGAGACTGAATTCATAATTTTTATTCTCACTGGCAACCATACATTATAAATTGACTTTATATAGCGCTTTTATATATGATGATGATAATAAATTAAAAAAAAATAATAATAATAATATATATATATATATATATATATATATAGACAAATACAAAGGCGTGTACAAAAAAGGCCCACAACGATATTACAAAAGTTGTTTTGATTTATTGTACATTTAGAATAGCCTAATATTTGTAAGACCATTTATCTTTCTTGTATGCAGGAAGAGTAATCACTGGTATTTTGACCAGTGTGGCTCTGTTCTATTGATTTCTCTCTGTGTGCTCTTGTGTGTTTGCATCCAATACCCCTCTGATTGCATTAAGACCACCCTGCTTGGTCATATAGACCTAACCTTATAGCAGACCTTGCCATTAGAACGGTTCATATATTATTTGTTTTCCTCTGGCCTTTCTCTCAATGAAATTGTTCATATTTACTTAATGTACTGTAGGCGATTGCATGGGAGACGAGGCTTAAAGGGATAGTTCTGAGTTGTATATGTCTTTTCCAGTTTATTGTTCCCCAGTTGTACCTTGAGAAATGGATCTATAATCCACTCAGTACAAAAGACAAGTCACAATTGTCTTTCATAACAAATGTGTATTTTTTAGTTTTGAAGAGAAACATTATCTTCTCAGCAAACAGAATTAACTAAAGTTAGTAAATGACTCAACTCTCGCTATTACAGCGCATACTTTTCTGACTGTTAAAATTATTTGACATAATGACATGACATGAAGTCAATTTTGAGCTGTTTCTGTTGATCTCCACTAGAGGGTGCTACTTTCCTTCTATATTCAAGCTGTGACTAGTTCTCATGTTTGAGCCTGCCACTAACTGTAGGCCAAAATAGTGCACCTCAAGGCATACAAAGCATAGATCAGTCTGAAAGGGGACCCTAATGTGTGTGGTGTGTATGCATACATTCTTACGGCCAAGCCTTGATTTCCTGTCCTGACTTCACGCTAAAGATGGCTTCTAATGCTGCAGCTTGATATATGATGTGTCTGAGGAAATTTGGTTCTGTCGTATATCACATGGCATGTAAAGCTATTTGAGATACCATTGCAACCGTGGACAATGACGTGGCCGGTATCTATCTGTATGTAATATACAATATATATTGATGCATAACAAAGACAACATGCTGTATACTTTTGAGTGGCATCCATGATTTTCTAGACGGATATATAGTGTATGTCATTTATATGCTTAGGGAGACATCAAACCACACAGAAAGAGACTTATGCGACAGTGGAATGTTTCTAAGAGTGCAATGAAGTCTGCATGCACGCACACACACACACAATCAGCAAGCTTCCTGCGGTGGTGTTAATTATAGGGACAGATAAAGCCCCAGCCTTAGCATTGCACCCGGCTGCATGTGAAGTCCACCTGTGTAAGCATGGATCAAAGCTGCCATCCGCCTAATAGGAATCATGATTCAAAGAGAGTGTAAATTAACATCTCTCTGTCTTCCTCACACACATGCACACTCTCTCACCCACACACACCCACTGTCACTCCACACTTTGATGGTGGGAGTAGGTGTGTTTTACAGGAAACTAGGGCCAGGTCCAGGCATGTGATGACGCACACATGCACGCGCAGCTTAACGAAGGCCAGTTTTCTGTTAGCTGTCAGCTTCACCCGAACAGTGCAGCGGCACTGCTGGGGTGCACTTCCCGTGCACGGCGCCCGCGTGTGGCTGTGCTTATTTAGGCATGCACACAAGCACAGTAGGTGTTCCGTGTGTGTGTGTGTGTCTGCTGTGAGATGAAGCCCCAGCTGGGAGTGGTGTGTGTGTGTGTGGGTAAACTGTGATTTGGCCATCTCCTTTCCTGGAGGAGATGAATCCGCCGGCGTATCAGCTCCATAATTACCTGGTCCTGTCACGACCCCGTCTGAGAATGCCAGCCAGTGTGAACTTGTATTGTCGCGTGCGCATTGGCATGAAGGAAAGAGAGGCTGTTGTGTCTTTGATATCGCCCTGGATGTGAGCGCGCCAATGGTAGTCATTGGATTATTTGGCGCCTGCGGAATTACATCTAATTCGGTTTGCGCGGACATATTTTCCACTTACATTGCGGTGACTTGACTTTGAAAATGTGGGTGTGCAGAGGACTCAAATCAACCTCGAATTAAACAGCATGTGTTTAACTTCAAGATTTTATCTTTCGGTTCCTATTGAGGTTCAAAATAATTTGATTTTCAAACTGAATCATGAGATGATTGAATCATTGGGAGATGTAGTGGATTAACATTTTTAATTACACATGCAGTAGTTTAATTGGTCTTGTGCATGTTACACTTTCAGTGTTAAATTAAAAAAAAATTCAAAGGTGGCCATGTAACTAGGGCATTAGCTGTCAGAAACACACAACCTGCCATCTAAAACCCTACACTAGATGTCATCAGAGGCCTTACAAGATAACTGCACCACCATTGTAATGCAGCTGTATGAAAGCAATATTGGTGGTAAGTGTAAACTGTTGGTCAGATCTGAACAGGCCCAGTACATTGGACCTTATGACATTTTGATGTGGTCATAAATGCCCGCTGAAACCTGAATCCACCGCAAAATCCAAACAGCAGTTCCTTTATCATTATTTCAGTTACCAGTTGTTATTATGAATCGGCAGTCATTTCCTGTCCAGACTCGTTTTAAAACCAGAATTAAAGTCAATAGGACAAAACAGGCACTGTCGTTGGTTTAAATAGGTGTTTGTGTTTACTTACGACTTAAACGGACCTAGCCTAGGAATGCTTTGATGGTGGCCAATCTGAGAGGAAGACTTTTTGACACAGGAAATGCAGTCATTCAACCTTCTCCTCTGTTGTCATTCAAAAGACTGGAGGGAAATAAGTGGGAGGAGATGACAGGCCCATGGCGATCCAAGCACTGATGCAAGGCATGGGTTTGGTTGGGGGGGGGGGGGGGGGGGGGGGGGGGGGGGGGGGGGGGGGGGGGGGGGGGGTTTGCCCCCCCCCCCCCCCCCCCCCGCCATCTCTGACACACACACACACACACACACACACACACACACACACAAACAGATGCCCGCCCGCCCTGTAATAGGCCTATATCTTATTTTCCCTGCCCAGAGGAAATGGAGTTCTCAGACACATGGCCACAAAGCAAACACATGGTAGTGTTTCATTACAATGTTCGTGCTAAAAAAAAAAAAAATGCATCCATTGTTAATAAAACATATGGTTGTTTTCCTGCTAATTAAACTCTAGCTAGCAAAGCGCTAATATAAACAAGTCACTCTCACCTGGGCTAGTGGTTGTGTCAGGTAGAGAGGCTACCCATGCCTTTAACATCTGCACATTTCCTGCTCTGCTCCTGTGTTTTGGCACCGGCGACTACAAAGCCCTGGAGGATTTCCTGTGTGTTGACTGTACGATCTCAAGGCTCCTACATGCTAGGGCTGGGCTGGGCTGGGCTGGGCTGAGCCAGCCAGCTTAAGCCCTGGGGAGGTGAAGCAAAAAGAAGAGGAGCAAACGCACAGCCGACTCTTTAACCTGAGGGGAATTTTATTCCTGGGAGGGTGTGTGTGTTGGGGGGGGATGTAACTGGAATTATGGTCCTTCTAGATCTAGCCGCTCAGGCCAGGAGAATCGTGCAAGTTATTTCGTCTACGTTTACTCAGGGATCATTTGACTTGGCAGACTAATTGTGCACCGGACACGGTCCATGTCTCTCTGACCCTGCCGAGGGTGAGGAGGTTTACTATGACGTAGCCGTGTGTGTGTGTGTCTCTGTCTGTCTGTTTGTCTGTCTGTCTGCTGCAGCTCAGCCTGAGGAATGGTTTCCCGGCGGTGGCTGTAAATGAAGTGGGTGGCTGTTCAGTGTGGGAGGCCAGGCCCAGTGCAAATTAAAGGCTTCTCTGTGAAAGTCCCAAACTCAGACTCAACTACACCACTGTGTGTGTGCGCGTGTGTGTGTGCCTTATTGACCATGTCTGTTTGCACCAAGTGGTAAAGGGAAGAGACCCAACCTTCCTACTACTTTTTAACCTGTCATTAAAAATAAGCCAGTGCTCTCGCACACTAAACATGCACGCACGCGCGCGCGCACACACACACACACACACACACACACACACACACACACACACAGAGACAGCGAAAGGGAGAGAAAGAATGTGACTCCCTTTTCTCCTCTCTTCCTTCTAAGCTTTGCTGCTTCACTAACCCAGTAAAGGCAGGAGGGGTGCATTTTGGAGGGAGCTGAGTCCACTCAGGTTTACAAGAACCCCCACCTTCCCCCTCCAAAAGACTAGCTGGCGGTCTATTCCGGTGAGGGGAGTTAAGAGAGAGAAAGATGAATGGGGGCAGGAATGCAGGAGACAAATGAGAGCTCTCTGCAGGAGAGCTGGATGGATTGTTGTGTAGACCCCCTTTCCCTTCTTCCCCCAGGCCCTGCAACATTGTGGACCCCCCACCCCAAACACACACACACACACACACAGAGTAAGGAGAGGCTATAGTGATATGGTGGGTAAGAGGACACCTTTTGTAGTGTTTGGGATGGAATCCATGGTTTTATGGTTTAAACCTGGTTTGCCCTTTTAAACCCGGCTTATTTTTTTTTTCAATAATGCACCCAGCAACCACAGCGCGCACACACACACTGAGCTGCCATCTTGTGTGTTTCTTTCCGTATACCCTCCTCCCCTTCCACCTCCATTCAACAGGATGTGTGGGGTCAGTGGGCCTCGGCTTGGTCCGGTGTCATGTTCCCCCCCCCCCACACCTCAAACGTGTCTCTCTCTCTCTCGCTGTAGTCCTTTCCTCTCTCTCCCTCTTCTCTGGAAGCCCAGCCCCTGGCCAGCGCAGACCCAGGCAGGTCTGATGCTGTGTTTGGTGAGCCCAGATGGCTCCAGCATGCGTCTGGCTGCCTGGACACATTAGGCTGGTGTGTGCGTGTCTCACTCCTTTGCCTTACTTTTCCACATGTGCAGAGCGTATGGGACAAAGAACGTCAAAGAGCAGAGTGGGGTTGGGATGGGGGGAGGGGTTGCGGGGAGGAATGTGGAGTGCGGTGGGGTGGGGGGGACCCAAGACCGTGGAACGACGACACCCGACACTGACGTTTGGTTTTACCGCATTCCATAGGAACAAACTTTCAACTCTTTTTGCAGGGCTAGCATTTCTGTTTTGTTTGTTTAGAGTGTATCTACCCCCTGGCTACAACGCAGTTAGTTTCTTACGTTTTTAACGGTTTCTATATATTTTTTGTTAGAGGTTTAATTCAAGGCATTGAAAATCTGTTTAGCAAATGAAAACCGTGTGTGTGTGTGTGCGCGTGCGCGCGCGCGTGCGTAAGGAGAGCTGAACTTTTGACCACATACTGCTGCATTTGTATATGTTAATAGCAGCTGCAGTGAGCTGTGCTTCTTCATGTAATGATATGACAGCACCATTGTGTTTCTCTACAGTCAGGGCTGACTCAGTGTGTGAGTGTTGTGTCTATATCTGGTTGTTGTTGCCCTTGCGAGTCTTTCATGCTTTGTGTGTGTTTGGTTAATCATTCTTCCCTGCTACGGGGAGCTCTTCAGACACTATGGTGGTGACACCACTCTCTAAGGTCGTGTTGTTGAGCATATTTATAGTCACCAGACACTCACAGACCTGAGTGGCTTTTATGGTCTACTTTACAGCCGAGAATGTCACGTCAAGAGCAGCTAACGTGGGCTCTCTCTTAACATTCTCCCACACTTTTGTTTGTTCTGTGTTTTCCTTTTAAAATGATTCTTGAACTGTTTGACTTCCTTGCGTTAACACACTGTAAGGACACGCACAGAGATTTTGGATTCAATATTCCATTCGGTCGCTGTATTTAATGAGCCGCATGTATTGTTTTAGTTGGGTTTTTCCAACCTCTGTTGGATTCCACTGTATATCAAAAACATACCCAATGGAGGTTGAAAGAAAGGAATATATTCACTCCATTACATGTGTCTTATATGGACCCACTAAAGCAACATGTCTTTGAACAAATAGCCCATGTTGTGAGTGAGTTCCATGTCCCGCTAGGAATGCTGTGACACACTGCTTCTGCCCCCTGTAGCTGTCACTGTCAGCATATGTGATGTGTCACTGTTCAACACCTAGCATGCTTTACTGCCTATCTGCCTGCCTGCCTGCCTGCCTGCCTGTCTGCCTGCCTGCCTGCCTGCCTGCCTGCCTGTCTGTCTGTCTGTCTGTCTGTCTGTGTGAGCACAACCCAGCCTTGGGAAATGAGTGCAGGGAAAGCATGCGTGAGATGTGTGTGGGCGTGTTAGCTTTAGCCTAGCTCAGGTTTATGCCCCACAAAGCAGCTGGAATGTTAATACAGGAACTAACGGAAACGGCGTGGTGGCAAACTGATCCTGTCTTATACCATTCTCTCTCACTCACACTCTCTTTCTCTCTCTCTCTCTCACTCACACTCTCTCTCCTTCCTTGCAAATTTCCATTAGTTCTCTCTCTGCTAATGTTGAGTCACTCAGTGCTATGCTCTCTCGTTTACAAGCCTTCAGGGCAGCTCTTTATGACAGAAACAAAAGAGTGATGTGTTTCTTCATGTGAGGATGGAGGACCCTTAAACCCTATAGGTGAAGGGCCCTGCAGAACAATAGAGGTGGCCCTTAAGGCCTCATGGGGGCCCCCACCCACCCAACAACCTTTGTGTTGAAACACTCAATAGAGTCCCGAGTCTCCGGGGGGATTAGTCCACATGTTTGAGGAGCATTTAAGGTGGGAGGTTGGTGACAGCATTTCTACTGATCAGGTGGTTATAACTGATTGGTACCACTGTGTCACCTTCTGAGAGAAGGAGTCGGTCAATAGATAAACATTAACACGTAGGGGTGACTTTATGTGGGGAGAAAACAATTGGTCCAGTAGTTCAGGAATGTTTACATTTTATAATATCCTCATCCATTCATAGTCATATATCCACCTTCAGGATAAAAAAGATATAATATTCAATACATAAGTACTCATAATACTGTGTAATATATTCCTTCCTTGCCTGTTTGTGTTGCTGCACAGTGTTTTCATATTCGGCATGTCCCTGCCGGTCACTGATTGACAGACAGGACAGAGAGAGCGCTGCTGGCCCATAAAAGGGGAATGCAGGTAACCAGGCCGTCTGTTTGAACTTGAAACAGAGTAAAGTGGGTTAAGTGGATTGAATGTATTGCCCAACAGAGAGCAGCTCCCTGCCAGATGTAGTGTTGGCTGGCTGCTGTTAGCGTGCTCTTATCTGTCAGTACAGGGGACAGACCGCTGAGTAGCTACACACTGTTGACATGTTGTTTCTGTCACCAAGCTACCACTACCACCAGGCTACCACTTTTCCATGGCACTGTTTTGGCTAGTTCTCCAGTGCTATCAACAAAAAAGTTAAAGGCATAGTTTACACTTCAAAATATATATTTAACTTTCAGGGGTTAATCCAACATTTTGTGTCTTGAATTGTTATGAAGATAAATGTAAAAAAATTAAACCAACCTCTGCCAACCGCACACGCGCGCACACACACACACACAGTATGTGCTATTGTGTCTGAGAGAATTCAGGCATCTGGCATGTAGAAACCCTTTCTGGTCTGACCTCTGACCTTTGATGGCTGAGAGCTGTGGACTGACATGGGGGGCCTCTGAGATTTCAGGTGGCTCAGAGGGCTTTTAAAAGCACTAAGGAAACTGTGTTTTTGTGTTTACTTTACCGGTGAGTGAAAAGCAGTAACGAGTAAGAATATACATACAGTACACACACACACACACACAGTGTGTATATAATCCTAATACTTTTCTTTTGGTTTCCATTGACACCCAGAATGTGTCTGGGAAGCACACAGTAGTTTATATAGCTTGTACAACCATGTTGTGTTTATCCTGTGCCGCCTCACATGAGCTACGTAACATCACACACAGCGTCCCAGCTGATTGCCATCGCATGATGGACTGTCACAGAAAACTGCCGCCTCTATTGTCGCCCGCAGAAGAAATGGCGAACTGGTCTGTGGAGTTCAGCCGGCGGCAGCAGCGTTTAAAATGAGCGTCTCTTGACTACTGGGATGGCCCGTGGCGACGCACGAGAGCTGGCTTTCCTGCAGTAGCCCTGTGTGTTTACATGGCCGGAGCTGTTGTTCCATTTGCGGCCCTATTAATCCTGCGGTGTTGTGTTGTGGTCCAGCCGATGTTTAGCCTAGCGCAGCCACAGCTGCGTGGCGTGGCGTCAATGCTAACAACCTCCACCCCCCTCCCCTCTTCCCACATCTCCCCCAAAACAACAACCTCTACAGCAGTTCTAACTGCAAAAACACCATGCAGCAGCAAACTTCAAGTTGCTACATGGCGCCATGGCAACGCTATCACAAAAGGACTCCAGCTGGCTGTAGAGAGAGAGAGAGAGAGAGAGAGAGAGAGAGAGAGAGAGAGAGAGAGAGAGAGAGAGAGAGAGAGAG
>JAODTR010061554.1:0-16828 GCA_025399935.1 Amblyopsis rosae
ACTTCCACTGCACATTCGACATGCCACCACAGCCACCTTGTTTGCAAAATTCCTCAAAACCCACCTCTTCAAGGTTGTCTATGACATCTGACCCTTTGTTCTACTCTCACCTGACTGTTTTATTTTATTTAATTTTATTTTATTATGTATATATTTCTCTGATAAAATGTATATTACTATAATATGTATTTCAGCTGACTGATACATTTTATTTATTTTATTTTGTAGTTCTCTGATAAAATGTCTATTACTATAATATGTACAGTATATTTCAGCTGACTGTTTTATACCTATGTATTTTAAATGTAAGATGTCCTTGGGTATTTAGAAAGGCATCCCAAATAAAATGTATTATTATTATTATTATATTCAGGAATTTAAATTGTAATTTTGGAAGGAATTCAAAGGCACAAAGTTAGGTAAGCATAAACTTTCACTCATATTTATATTCCAAGTTATATGATGCTAATCTGCTTGTCGCACTATTAAAATTCCACCCTGTTAAGGAAGTTATGAAGAAAGTTGGTCTGATAATAAATAAATAAAAAAACATATTTGATATAGTTATTAAAGTTCTGTTCATGTGCAGAAAGTTAGCTATCTAAATCTTGATTGCTCACAGAACTGTGGCTAATTTAGCTCAAACATTTCCACCATCTAACGATGTAAATGTCCGTAACAGGGTGGAATCAAGTCAGTCTATGAACATTCCACCCATAATTCATAAGTGCCTGAGTTTGACCAATGTATTTTCCTGACAGTTAAACATGTCACTATTCTGATATATTACTAAAAACATGAAAAATAAAACCGTTTTCCCCCAAACTTTATGAGTTGAAATGTTACCACATAACACGAATGACTCATTTCAGATTTGTATTTACTTTATGTATGTTTTTTTATTTTTTATTTGGTTGTTGTCTGATTGTGTTGCACTGGGTTGGAATCGACGCACAATAGAAAAACAAACGTCAAAAATAATTATCAAAAAACAAGGTTTTGCTAGCCTATAGAAAGAAATAAAAAACAAGAAAAAAAAACATTAATCTGCCACATGAATCCAGACAGTATGCATAGTAGCACTAGCTAGGCCTATATATTGACATACCTCTTTTAGGTCTAGCAGTTTGATGAGACAACAATGTCCTCTTGATGGCAGTGTTGTTGTGTAATGTGTGTAGAATCTACTTTAATAAAGGAGGCTGAAATGACCACACGAAGTCAAACTAAGATCGCGAGATCCGATCAAGATGGTATCTCGAGGCTAGCTTTAATAATTCAAAAACGAAAAAGCACATGCTCACGCACAATCTTCTAGTATCATCATATATGCTGTGTATGGTTATAACCAGATTTTCACCCACATTATTTTAAATAGCCTGGAGGGGTGGTCATTGGTAGGATGCCTGCATAACTTAATGGAGCTAGTTTCTATAACAACTTGGGGGAATTTTGGGAGCACACAAATTATGCCTGGCTGTCACAGATTGGAGAATGTAAGGGGCCTGCCGGTCTCTAAGGCGTGCTGGGACGATCCCAGATCGTCTGGGACGATCCCAGATTTGCTGTGTAGGGCCTACATCCAAGATAGAGTTATTATCCTACAAAAAATTATAGCCTAGAGACTAATTATACATTCATAGCATAAATGCGCGACGTCTGATTTCATTTGTTCCTATTTTTGTTATTATAAATGACCATATCTGAAAGGTATAAGGCTACTGTATAATAACCTACACGTTGGCTAACGTTAAACCGTGTAGGTCCGTGGTGTTATTGTCATCCATCCATACACAATTTGATCATATCAATGCTCAGCGCAGACAATAAACAGTGATGCTCAGGGCCGAAACTCATAGACGGCGTTACGGGCAATTCCACCAATAGTAATGCTTTATGCAAATATATGTTGTGTAGCTGCTCTCCCATTGGAGCCTGCGTCGCTCCACACCGGCTCACTCTCCTCTCCTCTCCCGTCGTCGCCATGGCAAGAGATCTGACACTAGTCTGCTGCTGGTCTGCGAACAAGGGATCAATCCGCTAGAACTATATGAGCTGCAGAGAGAGGAGAGAGTGGGCGGAGGAATAGATGAGGAAGAGACAGTGCGAGGGAGACAAGCACCATCGTCTCACTGATGCTGAGTCACATACAGTGGGGCCAAGAGCTGTATCCCATACTTCTTTGGGAATAATGGAGGAGCTAGAACACACCTGTCCCCATCCACGGACGGTAGGCCCTTGGTGTGTTTATTTGTGCAAAGGCCTATCCCTGTATATCCCGGATTATGTGTGTGCGTGTGTGTGTGTGTGTGTGTGTGTGCGTGCGTGTGTGTGCGTGCGTGTGTGTGTGTGTGTGAGATAGCATGCCTGCTCGTTCTGCTGTTGTAAAATAAAATCCGTTCATGACGTGCACGTCGTTCCCATGGGATGCTCCGAATGAGCAGTGGACTGTTGGAAAGGGCAATTATGTTTGTTATTCTTTTTCGTCCTTTAGTGCATCCTGTGTTCGCCCGTAGTTGCCTCAAGGACATGCAGGGTGGATACCAGGTTTCACTATTTCCTATTTCCTCTGGGCTCTTTCTCCTTGGAGCAATGCTAATTTTCCCCTGAGCCAACTGTGCCTCCTCTGTTCCTGCCTGCTCGCTGATACTGTATATCCCGTCTCCCGTCTAGCTACTGTTGTTTATTCAGTACTGCGTTCCAATGTTACTGGATTCTTCTGTTTTTCTAGATAATCCGTTTGACAGATGTGCTCTGCTCTTGCCAGACTGGGTTATACTGACCAGCAGGCACGCTCAGTTTGGTCGTCCTGATTGGTTGTGCTGTCCAAACTGTAACTGTATGCCGTGCCATCTGCTCTTTGTTAACTGAATGTCAATTCCTCCCCTTTCTCACCTTGCAAAAGGAATTGTGGGTAATATTACTTTCACACACTGACTGAGCTACAATATGTTCTGCCCAAAACTGTATGTGGCCTGTAATTCTGATGCTGGGAGTTATATTTCAGTGAAAGATGGTCCACAAACGTGTCCAATTACAAAATCAGTCAAACCACAAAGTATAGCTGATGGTTTATTATTTATATATAAATAAATAAAATAAAAATAGAAAGCAAATTAAAAGCATATCATCAACTGAATATAAACTTCAACTTTGGGTACAGGTATTTTGCCTTGCAAACATGCATGGATTGGTTTCCATTTATCTGAATGTTTGAGACAAACATTCTGCAGTTTTACAAATAAACAGTAGCTCTTCATATTGTGTTGATTTGACTTCCAATAGCAATTCTGCACAATTCACACACATACATATTATATATAATCAAATAGTAGACTTACTCGGCTAAATTACTATTTGATTCATGCCATCTCATTCTATTTTTGTGTTCATCATTCCCTTGTAGTATATTAATGTATTTATGTAGTGCCACACAAATGGACCCTATTTTAGTTCACTTTGGCTGTTAGCCATGGAGATAGTAAGTATGGAGACACGCTGCTTGGAATGTCAGTGCATTGCAGGGCGTTGCAGGACCTCAGCTGTGATCAATATTTTAGTGCACATTTACTGTAACCTGACTGGGTTCCATCACCAGGGGAGAGAAGCTAATGCCATGCTGCCTTTCTCTCTCTCTCTCTGCCTCCCTTCCATCCTTTCCATCCCTCCTTCTACTCCATCATTCTTTTCCCAGGAGCTTGTCATCTCCTGTCATGTCGCACTGGCTTCACGCCTTCACGTTCCGTCATTGGACCTGATTTAGGTGTTTTGCTGTGGGCGTTCGTTTTATTTATTCATTTAAAATCTCCCCTCCCTCTCTCAAACCAATTTTAGAACATGATGCTTTTGGTGAGATAATGCACGCACCCGGAATTGCCATTGTTCATCTGTCTGAGTCTCTCTTCCCCGTCGCTCTCTCAGACGCTAACAGGGCCTGCCATCTTTGCCCGGGAGACCAGTTGCGATTGCCGTGCCCCTCATGAGAAGCTCACCATCGCCCAAGCCCACAGAGGGACGCCAGGTAAACCTTCCTTCTACCGTTCTGTGACATCACCGTTCAGGGCATTTCTCCCTCGCGTACCTTGTGTAGTTCACAGCTCAGCATTACCATTCTCTGTGAAGCCTCTGTCGGGAGTGCTAAACCCCAAACTCAGTGGTTCTACAACATTATTGCCTTTGCTGCCACTGCTGCTAATAGTGACAGTAAGGCACTTTTCTTAAAGAGATCCCCGCTTCATCCAAACACACACACACACACACACACATACATTTCTTCAAGGCGTAAACATTTATTTTCGTCCAGTTATTTCCACAGTTATGTTTAAAACATGAACATTGAGCGAGGGCAGAACATTTTGTGTTGTGAGGTTGTGGGGGCACAGTCAGGAGTGTAGCTTCAATGTCACATATGGTTTTTTAACATGTTTGAATGCGTCCCTCTCACTGGAAGACGGGTGTAATAGTGAAATCAAATGATCATTTATTATATATGTAACACACAGTCATTATGTGTTTCTGTGTTCTCGTCTGGCTTGGGTTACCAGTGGACCGGCCTGTCAGAGTGTACGCAGATGGCATCTTTGATCTGTTCCACTCCGGCCATGCCCGTGCTCTAATGCAGGCCAAGAACCTCTTTCCTAACACCTACCTGATAGTAGGAGGTAGGAAAAAGCACAAACATGTACCGTGTGTAATAACAAACGTCAGCCTTTCTGTCAATTCAAATGAGTTAGCTAATCCTCTGTGTGTGTGTGTGTGTGTGTGTGTGTGTGTGTGTGTAGTGTGCAGCGATGAGCTGACCCATACATACAAGGGCTTCACAGTCATGACCGAGGACGAGCGATACGAGGCATTGAGACACTGCCGCTACGTCGACGAGGTGGTGAGAGACGCGCCGTGGACCCTCACGCCTGACTTCCTGGAGAAGCACATGGTTTGTTGTGGCGCGCGTGCACTTTTAACCCCGCTTGGCTGTCTGTCGTGAGTCTGTCGTGAGTCTGTCGTGAGACAATTGTTTGTTTTTTAAGATTGTGTCTGTTTGCCAGTGCAGTGAGTATTGTCATGCACCGCATGTAATTTGATTATCTTTTAGATCGATTTTGTGGCTCACGATGATATCCCATACTCTTCAGCAGGGACCGAGGATGTCTATAAACACATCAAGGACGCAGGTCCGTATTAAAATTGCCAAAAGTTTGAAAGATAAGTGTATCACTATATTATATTGGCCATTGTCTCTGTCTTATACACAAATGCACACAATTCTGCCATTCATATTGACCAAGTGAAGTTGGGTGTGCTTAAGTTAATCAGCACAATGCATTTTTTTTCTTCTTTATTTTAAGTACATCACTGTTTATATAAATGTCTAATTGTGTGTATTGTTACACTCAATGCAAAATGTGATATTACATTGTGTGTAGATGTGGGCTGCTTATGAAATGTGCTTACGCGTGTGTGTGTGTGTGTGCGTGTGTGTGCTCGCGCGTGTGTGTGTGTATGTGCGTGCATGCGTGTGTGTGTGTGTGTGTGTGTGTGTGTGCGCATCCATAAGGGATGTTTGTGCCCACCCAGCGGACAGAGGGCATCTCTACGTCTGACCTGATAACACGGATCGTCAGGGACTATGATGTGTACGCTCGCCGCAACCTTCAGCGCGGTTACACTGCCAAAGAGCTCAACGTCAGCTACATCAATGTAAGAGCAAGGCCAGTTGTTGTACTATAGTTCACTTAAAGGTGGGTTCTGTAGTTCACTTAAAGGTGTGTACTGTAGTTCACTTAAAGGTGGGTTCTGTAGTTCACTTAAAGGTGTGTACTGTAGTTCACTTACTGTGCAGAAAGTTTTTTCTATGTAATATAGTGGAGGAATGGCATCCTGAGCACACTCCCTCTGCTTGTGATGTAATCTGTGCTCCTCTGTTCTTTGTTTTCATTGCCAGGCCTTCCAGAGCGTCATGTTAGTGCATGTGCGTCATGTTAGTGCATGCGTGCGTGTGTGTGTACTACATGTGTGGTACATGGAGTTTTTGTCTGATGCTGGTGCTCTAGTATGACATCTAGTGGCAGAAAGAGGCACTTTAATGCTCGATTTACAGAGAGGTGTCTGGCTGCAGACCTACAGTATGCCATCCTGTCTGGAGAGGGAGACAGCTCCATTTGAACATCACAAAATAACAATGACAGACCAGATGTAGGCTCATTTCAGCCACACTAACACACCAACACTTTTGACACAAAATGTTGTTATGTGGGGGAGGGGGGGGGGGGGGGGGGTTGTACAGTATATGTCAAGTACATTTGTTCAAGTACAGTTGAGGTTTTGAGTAGTGGTACTTTTGTACTTTCCTCCCCAGGAGAAGAAGTACCGTCTCCAGAACCAAGTGGACCGCATGAAGGAGAAGGTCCGCACTGTGGAGGAGAAGAGCAAGCACTTTGTCTACCGCGTGGAGGAGAAGAGTCATGACCTCATCCAGAAGTGGGAGGAGAAATCCCGGGAGTTCATCGGAAACTTCCTGGAGCTGTTTGGACCGGATGGAACATGGGTAGGTCATGACACATGCCCCACGTATTCTGTACCTGACATTGTCCTGGGTTTGTCCTGGGCCATTTTCACATGCTGGATGAACTGTGGACAATCAGGTTCAGACGATGTCCTAAATTGCCATTTCATACTTGTAGCACACAACAGGAGATTGTCCATGTGAGTTGAATTCTCGCCTACTAAAATACTGTGTGGTTCAAGGATGGGTTGCTCCTGGGTAGATTGTTTAGGAGGCCGGACTTGATGCCAAAAATACACTGCGGATAGTGTTTTGTTTACAACACATCATCGTAAAAAATCGTAATTGTTATTTTTGATATGATATGAGAAAGTATCATATAAAGTTAGGAACAAAGCTCTTTAATACTGTTATCATATCATATTCTTCTTCTTATTCTTTATGTAACAAATGGAAGCACCCCAAAAAAAAAAAAGTTCAATCAGACATTTTTGGTATATTTTGAAGTACTAATTCTCAGGTGAAAACACCAAAGCTGAATGTATTGAGATAATCCTCTTTTAACTCAGCTGAGTCTCAGTCTCACAGCTGTTTATTGTATTGCCACATAAACATGTGTGAACATGCATGCGTTCCAGTTCATAAAAGAGACCACACAGGTCGAAACCATCCCTGCTACCTCTGAGGACCAATGCATTAACTCTCTCTCTCTCTCTCTCAGTCTCTGGCTCTCTCTCTCTCTCCGCAGAAACAGGTCTTCCAAGAGCGCAGCGGACGAATGCTGTCCTACGTTGCCCTGTCGCCGCGGGGATCTCCGTGCAACACCCCGCCCCGGGAACTGTCGCCCGTGCGCTCTCCGTCACCTCCCTCCCCTCCCTCCCGCTGGCACGGCGCCCGCCCCTCGCCCCCCGCCTCCCCCAAAGGAGCGTCTGCCTCCATCAGTAGCATGAGCGAATGGGACGAGGATGAGAAGTAGACACCCAGCGTGACACACACACAAACACACGCACACACACACACATGCACACACACGCTGACGTCTTGTAATGGAACTCACATGCACACATGGAAGAACACACACACACACACACACACACACACACACACACACACAGACGGACTGCAGTGACTGGAGACTGTTATCCAGCTTACGTGTTTGCAATATATGCAAGAGACAGACAGGGAGGTCATGGGAAATGCAGCTTCACCGCTGACACAGCAATAACAAGCCATCGCAGTCTCTGCAACTGGGCAACAGAGGACAGGAGACGATGTACGAGCAAGACTCTCACGGGACTGGGGGTCTGGGAGGAGGGGAGGGGGATGCAGACAGAAGAAGGTTCACGTGTGGGGTCACTCAAAACAGTCCAGAACGTCCAGTCCCGATAAGGACTGTCAACACAGCCTGCCCACGTTACTGAACAGTTTAGTATCATTTTGTTTGTTTTAATCTCAGATCGTATTCCCCTTAGTTCTACCGTCATCTCCTGTTTGACGACTGGATGGTGGTGGTGGCGACCAGGCACATATTTACTGACTGTTATCGGTAAGACTGACTTTTGTTGCAAGTCATGCTAGTTTTACAAACTATGCGTGCCTGTTGTGTTAGTTACCAGACAGATAAGAGGAAGGTGGTCTCTGTAAGCAGCAAGGATGACAGTGCTTCATTGTAATGACAAGTTGGCAAATTTGGCATATTATTTATTTTATGAACCAGTTGTTTGAGGTAAAACTCTTGAGAAAAGATGTACTTTCATTATTATTGTCTTGAACAAAATGTCTGTACATTTTTCATATTTATACTGTAGCCATTTATACAGTATACTGTGTATGTATGTATGTATGTATATATATAATTTTATTTCATGCTATGGCTTAGGATCAAAAACTATGAACCAGTTTTTTCTTATTTATTTCTCAGGGGGGTGTGTGTCTTTTCAAATGTTTTAAAATCACTGTTTTGAGGCAGTTTAAATAATACTGTTTGACTTCCCTGTGGAGTAAACAAACCAAGGCATTCCAGTTATGTGGTAATAGCCAACTGAATGATCTAGTTTGAAATATAGTCTATATTGCCTATTTGAAAGCTTACCAAATAAGCATAGCTATGGTTGTGCGTATTTCCCACAAAAAACTCACTTATATAACATGAACAAAGTTAGCCATCTATCTTTGTAACAACTACGGTAGTTTGCCAACAAACGAGACAATAAAAATCCCCTGTGACTAATCATTCAGTTAGCTGGAACTTCTCCCTCCATCATTATCAGTTTACCTTTTCAGGAGGCGTCAAGATACTTATTTTGTGGTTATAGGCTATGAAACATTGCCGGTTGGAAACTGACAGTTGGCTTAGTTGTAGATGTGAGGTGTCTTCATAACTCTGGCAGTACTTGATTTATACAGGTAGGTACAATAGTATTTGCAATTTAAATAATCACCAGTGATCTTTACCACAACCGACCAACCCACCAATCTCTAATGCAAGTGTGTCTTGTAAGAACGCTATTATGTACAAACATTAAGATGTGTTTTTTGTTTGAGTCATTATTTAACATTTAATTCCAAACAGCTACTGTATATTGACAAAAATAAAAACCAAAATAAATAAGTGTCCCCAACTCCACTTGTTTGTCTGTCAGATAGCGCAGGGTCATATTCAACACGCCATGGACACTGATGATATAGGTCTACCACTGCCAGTCATCAGACAGGGAACAAAGGTCACCTCAGTCATCACACTACTGCCCCTAGCTGTACCAAAAAGGTCAACAATAATACCATAATACATCATGAATAATTTTTTATTCATACATAATTTCATTCTAATTAAGAATTTGTGGGAACATTTAAAAAATTTCAGATTCAGAATATATACATATATAAACACTTCTGAATATAGTCTGAGACAAGGCAGTTTCAACATTACATGTGTAAACTGAAAGAGGTCTACAAATCCTGAAGCATACATCAGAAAGCCTACATTGTAACAGTATTTAAAATCTATATTGTTCTGGTCAGTAATGACAACAGGTGTAACATACCAAAAATATAGTGAATTAAATATATAAATCAACTTTACAGCCTACTAATGAAACGTTGTACCCCATACAAATCACAGAGTTAGCACAGGACAACAAATGTTTCGCAGGAATATAATGACTATGTATGATAGAAGCCATGTGAGGCCACCATCATTGGGCACTGTACACCAATTCAGAATTGGCAAACAGTGGCAAGCGTTAGTAGCAAACATGTTTGCATTGAACTTGAATTTTGAACGGTTTGTGTAAACATTCCAACACTATTTGATTTAAACTGCCACCGTTCGTCCAGTTTCATCGTGTGTTCGCCGAGAACTACCTCCTCAAACCGCTTGCTTATGTTCGCGGCAAACTCAAAGCAAATATCTGAGTCCAGCTTTGGGGGAAAAAAAGAAAAACACTTTAGAAGTAATTGAATCCCTTATTTTACTCTCATAGAGTATAGCATATTTGTACATCTGTAAAACAGACACACACACACACACACACACACACACACACACACACACACACACACACACACACACACACACACACAGACAAGCTCTTCTCATGCGCTCTCAGGAGTCATGACCATCTTTGTTAGCTGTTCATGGTGCTCTTCCTCAGGCAAGGGGTCGTACTGTCGCCGATACAGCAGTCGTGTCACTATGGTGATTATGAACATCTCAAGGATCAGCAGCTGCTGGCTCATCACTGAGTGAGAGACAGACAGACAGACAGACAGATTACTATGGAGGAGGTAAGGAATGGATGGGACCGATAAGGGGTGGATAGACAGTTAGATGGATAGATGACTTGTGAAGTATACTGAAAAACTATGTCTTTATGGAATATACATCCCCCTCCTTCCCTGTTTCAACAGTGGTATGGTCTGTCTTTAGTATTGTTACAATGATGACTCATAAAAAATAACTCACGTGACCCTCTTGCTAGTGAGGAGAAAGGTGGGGTACAAGCGATGGTTCCATTTATAGCCAGGATATTGATGATGGCTGACTGTAGTTGACTCAGGATCAAAACCAGCTGGAACCATGAACAAAAACAACCTTCTATACAATATGTTCTGGAAAGTCTTTCCATTAATAACGTTGGGGAAAAAATGTGTTATATCAACACACATTTACTGAGCCATATTGTATGCTTGTACACTGTAGTTTATATGCACCAGTAGACTAACAGATGGATGTAATGTGATGCGTGTGATGTACCTCATTGGTTTAATTAGGGACATTTTGAAGCAAGGAGGATACCCTTCTATGGGTTAAGTGTTAAAGCTACATTTTCTGTTCGCCCTCTTGCAATTGTTTGACTGAGTCAGGTGATGTCTCATGATTCCCTTCTTTAAGCATGAATGTCTTATCTCAATTAACAGCGTTAACTTGGAGAATGTGTGGAAACACACCCATTAGCAGTGCAATTAGCTAGCTTAAAGGCAGGGTCAGTCATTCTTGCTAACTTTGAGCTCAAATCAAAACAGTAACGCTCCACGGTCCTCCGTGGCGGCCACATGCGTAGTGCTAAGGCTTTGTTGATATGAGCGGTGTTCGCCACTTTGTGTTCCTATTTACAGAGCCAGGGCTGTTTAAAAGTATCAGATTATTTGTTCAACATGCACAGAATGGTAAACTAGCGAAATGCAAGGAGATATTTGTTGAATTTGACAAAAAATGCATTAGCTTACATTTATCTTAAATAGCTGACTTTACCTTTAGCTGCTTAAAGATTTATTGACTTTGCATTTCTAGAGAAAGGTTGATGATCTTTTTCTTGGGCTTACACAGTGATGTGCTCTAGTGATGCCAACCACCTGGTGGTCATTGACACTGGCTTCTACACTCAGCTATGGCGGTTGATAGCTTGGTACATTTGACATGTGTTTGAAGCATCTGTTGCAGTATGTCCTACCTGGTACATGGCATACTTCGGGACGATCTTTAGGCTGCGTAGGGTGGACTTAAGATGCATGAACATGACAGCCACTGGCCACAGGGCTATTATGGTCAGGATGCCTACAAACGGGTTAATCCATATCACCGCCCCAGTAATATTTAACTGCAAACATGTAGAGTTAGAGGTTATTCTTTTTTTCTGACATTTCTGGTTTTATGGAGCAAGTGAGATGAACTGCAGAGCTACAGTACATGTATAAACTCAAAACACATGAACTCCAGATGGACATGAGAAATAACACAGAAAGAGATACTGTTTTAGTTGGAACTGTAATTACAGGCAAACGACACACAGGGTAAACGTCTCCTGAACACATCCAGATGGGCAGGTTACAAAGAGAATGAGAGAGAATGAAATGCCATGAAAAGACAGAGTGAAAGAGAAATGTGTAATGCCGTCATGGTTGTTGCTAGTAATATCCATAAAAAGGGACAATATTTATATTTACAAATAAGAATTAAAATAGATTTAATTTTAACATTATTCTTAAGAAAGAACGATTTTCTGCATGACTAATCTAGTGACTAAAGCTGAATCATTACTAACGGTGTGTTGTCTACCTGGCCAGCGTTATATTAGCATGTGCGTAACAGAGCAAATGCCCATTAAAGCTAATGCATAATTAAAACCAGTGTGGAAAAGGAAACTCCTTTCACAAACTCACATCAGACGGGTCAAAGTTGTCATTTGTGTAGAGTACGATGGAGAGGATCGTGAAAACCATTTTCAACAGGGCAAACTGGAAAGCGCCCAGTTTCAGTAGAAAGAGAGAACGGCTGGAGAGTAACAACAAGCAAAGGAAAGCACTTGTTAACAGTTACATGGAGACATTGACCAGCATCTCTCCTCCATTAATGCACATCCATGGCAGCACAGCAATGCAAACATCTGATAGGATTGCCCACATCAACCGGGACAGATAAGAATGGCTCAGACTTTTGACTTTTAAATCAGTGTTATTCAAGAGAAGTATAAATAGTTTTTATGTGGGATTGGCTTTGTCACATGAACAATGGGACATGTGTCATAGTCTAGAGAATTTCAAACTACATGTTAACAGTTGTATTTGCCAAGGGAATATCTTGGCAAAAGAAATGTGTATAAATAATAGACAATAAGAATTGCATAAAACCGATGTATAATATTCTCACTAAGGTCACTTAAGTGCACTTATAGTGACTTAAGTGCACTTACAGCGACATAATGAATGTAGATTTGTTCCAAAGTCTCCGACAGACACAATACCCGATTAAGAAGTGTACTGTGGTGGTAAAAGTGAGGAATACTCTTGGCATGTAGCAATAAGTGGCCTCTGCCCTTTGTTCTAGCCAATGGGAGGAATGCTTTGTACAACATACTATGCAACACACAAGGACACATTCACAGGGTTGAATGACCATGAGTATATTCACCCCACAAACAAGAATCTCTCATAGGCAATATTCAACTACACAAAAAAAAGAGCACATTCTCTCAAAGTGTATTTATTCCCCTGGGCACACAGCTGCAAATACTTAACATTCTAATGTGCAATATCAAATTTACATTTCTATTCTTCAGGACAGTCCACAGGTCATTGTTAAAATAACAGAAAACCAAAGAAACCACATTGTTGTGCGGGAGTTAAAGTGCTAGCTTGTAGGAATCTTTGAAATAGGCTATATTGTACAGTCAGTGTTTGTTGTACCGTGTAATGGCCACATGCGGCAGACAGGGGCAGCAGCAACAACAAGGCCCGGTGCTGATTCTCAGCTTGTATTTTCCCGCTCTGCGTAGAAACGCGTCGTCACCGCCTACTTCCTCCAGCATCAGGATCAGGAACTTAAACACCACGATGGCAAAGTAGCTATGGAAATGGGAAAGGTTACATAAAGATGAGTCGGCTGTAGGAGTTCAACATTTCTCTCATCTTAAAGAGAGTAAATTATAAGTGGTGAATTAACACCAAATATAGCATCTGTGCAAATAAGAGTTATGACAGTAATAGAGTGAAGTTAACACAATTAACACTGTTGTGTTAATGATATCACCAATATGGGAAAAAGCAATATGTTCTAAGAATATATGAGCAGAGTTGTATAGAGTGTTTCCTAGAGAGACCAACCAGGCTGACGTCATGTCAGTAAACATTGAGGCTCTGGGGATCCACATCCCCAGACATGACATGGTGCCAATGACCTGAGAGACAGAAGAGCATGTTCAGCGTATGCCAACTCCTCATTTGGAATGATTGTACAATGGAATGGGCCAATAAGTTGGCCAGAGGCTAATGATTGCTACACATCCATCTGGTCTGTTGCTCTTGAAATAAATGCAGTGCTCCATTGTGTTTACTACTCTTGAAAGCTCCCGTTGTGTCTACGAAAAACTATGGGTAGTCGGCCAAAGTCCACTTGTCCTTTGAGTCAGAGTATATACACATTTTAGACATAATTTATTAAATAAATGTGCCTCAGTTTGCCACAAATCAAAAATCCCTTGGCAGAAAGGTGCTATGCTACATTCAGTAAAAGCTGCGCTACCATTCTGTTCCATCATGCAAACAGGATTGGACAAAACACCTGAACACACTTATATTGTTCCTGTATTTTGCTCATCACGACCCCCTTGTGTCCATGTGACTGGATGATGTCTTACCGGTGCTGCTCCATTCACCCAGATTATTACGCTTTTCTTGTTGGAGGGCACCTTCCTGTAGATATAGATACACTCCTCTATGTAGACCAGCATTGACATGGCTGCCATGAAGGTGAGCGCAGTGTACAGGATGACTCCGAAGAGATCTAGTTCTGAATGTTTAGAGGGACAAAAACACAACAAATTAGAAAGCGCCGCATTAAGCTGGAACGCAGACAAAGCGGCTGGGGCCTTTTGGAAAGGCTTAGTAAAATACTGTTCCAGCAGTAAGACAGTAGCCTGGAATGTATTAGGCTGGGGAATACATTTTAAAACATAATGTTAGGTTACAATGAAACCTGTCCATCGGGAAATAGAACAACAATGAGTCACATATAGTTACTGGCATTGTCCAAGTCTTTATGTGAACTCCCTATAATTCCTTATTCATTGTTATCCTAATCCTGTTAGGGTAAGGATGAACAGAGGCAGATGTGGTTATGTTGGCAGGTACATCGACAGAGCTACATCAAAACATAATGATAAAATAAAATAAAAAAAACTGAAACTCATGTCGTTGGCAGATGTGCAGGAACAAAACCACATACAATAAACAAACAACAAACAAACACCAGTGTTTGTGCGTGCATGGGAAAAGCTTCATGGGAAAAGCTTCTTAAGTACTAAAGTCCTGGCATTACATGTAAATAACACACGTGGAAGGGATTAACACACTCATGAAACTCTCCTACATCAGGATAAAGTACAGAGGGGGAAAGGCTTCCTTGGAAATGCTTCCAATGCTTGGTGCCCTGGGTATTTAACTGGATGTTCTGGTAATTAATGGACAATGACAGGATGACACACAGACACACACACATATAGACCTGTTCGAATTCCCTAAAGCAGGGTGCAAAAATGTTACACATGCACAACATATGCACAGTACAACATTCCTCTACAAAAGGCACAAGACTCCAAAATAATATATTAAAATGTATTGATATTAATTTCAGATGATAAAGCATGTTTAATAATTGTGCACACTTTGCCAAATAGCTATTGTAATTATTTGTTGAGATATTGTGGGCACACTAAAATACAGTATTATTCTTTCCCTCTCACTTTCGTTTTCTCCTACTGTATAATGTACAGTGTGCTGTACATGCAATACTGTATTTCACTTAACCCATTGGCCTTGTTTCAATCATACTGTACATGCTTCTAAAACCAAGAATATAATTGCATAAAATCTCAAAAATAAGGCCAGATATTAATTTGGTTACTCGTAAAGGGTATGTGTATGTCATCCAACTCTTTTAATGTCAAAGCGCACTAATTATTTTGAAAATAGCATATGAACCATTATGCTATGAACTGTAATAGACCAAAGTTATCTCATAATCCCCAATGCTGAAAAAACCTGCTGAGACTTCCATGTCTCAGCAAGTTGTTCTTGTGTGACGAAGTTGTAGCGGTGAATACAGACTATAAAGACATTTCATCCTTTAGGATACTTGAGATGCTATCAAATGACGTGGCAATATAGAAATGGAAGCTTATTCCATTTCAGCTAAACCACCATTAATGTGAAAACCTCTTACATGCACTATGCAAAATAATATATAACTTTACTCAAAAAAGTGGGACTTTTTTTCTCAAATGTTTATCAAACAGTAGAGTAGAGTAAAACATTTCAAGTCCCAGAGGGGCAATTTGGTCAGCAATTGGCAGTCATTACAATAATACAATAAGTAAATACATGCACATACAATATACACATACAGACAGACACATAGGCCTCCACATTAGCTCACATCAGTATACATCACTAGAATAATACATTAAAATGTCTCCGAAAGAGAAGGAAAATTATTTTATAAAAAAGGATCTGTGAGTTGGGATAAAAGTAGAACCCTTTGGTTTATGGAACCCCCGCCTTGCGGGCAGCAGTGTAAACTCTCTATAAAGGGGGTGCTGTAAATCCTGGAAGATGACCTGTGCGTTCTGTGTGGCTCTGATTTGGTACAGGTCGCACAGATCATTTTCACTCCGGTAACTTTACAGCACACATTCACAATTTTCCCAAGCAGGTTTTTGTTTTTTACACTAATATTATCAAACCCACAGATCACAGCATGTTAAAACTGACTCAATACAAGTGTAAAACACTTTCAGCTGAGACTTGTCAACATTAACAGTTCTGAGCTTTCTTAAGATGAATCTCTGATTTGCCTTTTTTACAAATAAAATCAGTATTGGCATCAAAGGAAAGTGTGTCATCTAAAATAGTTCCCAAGTATTTATACTGCTCGACAACAGTCACAGTAACTATGCTTGTGAAATTGTGAAAGCATATTATGAATATTCACTGAGACAGACAATATGTGAAAATTATTTATTTCAGAAATTCATTAGACATAATGTTATTATTGCCTTGTCATCACAATTAATTTACATTTAAATGGAGATCAGATTCACACACAAGCTTGTTCATACAAATAAACATATAGCTTGAAGGAGATCTTAAAAAATGCAGACTTTATATTCTAAGGGGTTGTTGTCTGACACTACAGATGTATTAAGCAATTGCCTACACATTCATAATTTCAAAATGCATCAATGCAACCTTCATAGAATCCATAGGTGAAATGCATATGGTTTTACTACAGTAACGCTGATTTGTCATAGGCCATAAAAAAGTGAAATAGGC
>JAODTR010061565.1:0-39173 GCA_025399935.1 Amblyopsis rosae
AGAGAGAGAGAGAGAGAGAGAGAGAGAGAGAGAGAGAGAGAGAGAAGGGGGGGCGGGGTGCGCGGGTATTTGACACGACACACCTATTTGTATGGTGCCACCTCCCCCCACTAAGCTACTCATGCATAGCTGTGGGGAGAAGATCTCAAATGGCTCTCTGCCAAAGACTGAACCCTTTCGCTAATCCCATCTCGCAGATACACAGCTGCGGGTGTGTGTTGTGTGCGTGCGCTAGTGAGTAAGTGAGTCAACGCTAGCTCACAAAGGCACTTTCTAGTTCTTGCAAAAGTTTAGTGTGTTTTTTTTTTTAATCATTCCCATCTGGCAGACTAGTTCTTTCTCAATCTGCCTGACAGGGCTGAGGAAGCCTGTCAGTGCTGTGATGGATTTCACCTCCATGGCAAGAGGGAAACATTACAGTGCGGACCAAACCCCCAAGTACTAGAAATCAGACTTGAACACTTACAGGTTTTCTAGGTCCCTAACCCCTTTTCCTGCAAAGTTATAGTGGAAATGAAACCGGACTCCGAGGCATATTCCAGACTCCAGATGTGGTCATGATCTCTCTCTCTCTCTCTCTCTCTCTCTCTCTCTCTCTCTCCCCCTCCCTCCCTCCTGCTATTACAACATTGCTGTATAGATTTGTATTATCATTGGAAATCACTTTAGCTTGTAAAGACAAATGTTTGCATCAGCTTTCATTGTTATAAAACCCCATAACTTGTTTTAGTGGTTGTTGTGTGTAATAGTGAGCTGAAAACATGTCCTTTATAGTTAGTTATATACTTTTACAAAAGATAGTTCAGATGAAAAAACCTCTGTCCATTTGGGGAAAAAAGTAGCTTTTAGCAACTTAAAACAGTAATATTAAATTGGTTTCCATAGTTTGGTTCACTCATTCCACCTTCAATACAATGCAAAGGCTGTGACAGCGAATAAAAAGTAATATCTTCAAAAAACATAAATTATTTTAATATTGCCAATAAAAAACAGAAAAAGTTTTCAGATGGATTTAGAGGGGTTTGCCTGCTTGCAAGTAAGTTTGTACTGCTATTATTAGTTAATTACTATGTTGATTCGTGTGCGAGTTCCAGTGACGATGAAAGGAATGTTAAAATTTGAACCACTAATTACTGTCTTATATATGTATGTATTTATTTTTTACTTAGATCTAAGTGAATGTTGTCGGAGACTATAAGAACCATAACCCAGAGCTTTTGTATATCCTGTGCTGTAGCTTACAGACGGGCCTCGGGTGGTTGAAACTGAGGTCTGGATTGTTTCCACGGGTCATGGGGTCAGAATACGCTCTATAATAATGACGCGTCTCCTTTAAGGGCTGTTTTCGATCCTATCTCCTTCTGCCCGAGTCACTCGACGCGAAGGATTGGAATCAAATTGTTGTGCCACAATGCCACTGATCGAGGCTCAGTTTAGCTCCTCGTTTACGTTTTGTAAAGGGACCAGTGTGTGCGCAGTACACTGATCGTGAGTCGGTAGCCAGAATACTCCTCCCCCAATCTTTTCCGTCGGCCTGGCTTTTCCTTCAGAAACACCATCTCTGTTCCCACGCCTCCTCGCACAAGCAACAAGAAACAAGAAACTTCTTGAATCAGCAAAGATTGTTTTGTAATATGCGGAAACGACCCCTTTAAACAGTCAATGGATGTTATACATCGTGCAAATGGGATTACCGACGTGGAAATAAGTTAATAGGGCTCCTAGTTTTCTCCAGACTGGTCGCAGTGGGGGAACGCAAAACTTTTTTCGTCGGCTCTGAAAAAGTGCTCCTCTTTATTATTTTCCCCGCGGTTAGATTTTATTTCTTGTGGGCAGTTGCAGAAAATACGTGGTTTTAAAAACAATATCTACTTGTATAAATCAGCCTCCAGGGTATTTCTCTGTCGCGTATATTTTATTCTCCAAAGACTGCTCGAACTCAGGAATCCGACAAGAGAAAATGAACAGTCGCTGAATGCTATCTGACCATAGTTAGCTAGCTAGCTGCTAGCTAGTTTAGGCACTATTGTTTTTATCGTAAAATCTGGGATCAGCGATTATCCGCGATGCGTTGGACTTTTTAAAACGGACCTCCAGTCGTTTTTCGAGGTTTCTACAGTTTTGCTGGATGCGTGTTCTGGCCACGCATACTGAACACAACGGTGTAGCTGTTTTAGCTAACGTTAGCTTATTTTTGGAAGTCCCAACATGCCGCAGCTGAACGGGGGAGGAGGAGATGATTTGGGAGCGAACGATGAACTAATTTCTTTCAAAGATGAGGGGGAGCAGGAGGAGAAGATTTCGGAAAACGTGTCTGCCGAACGCGATTTGGACGATGTTAAGTCCTCTCTGGTGAACGAGTCTGAGAACAACAGTAGCTCGTCTGACTCCGAGGTAAATCTCCCAACTTTTTTTCCGCTACAGTTACCTACTCCTGGCTTGAAGACATGATACTTTTCAATGTCCGGGTATATAGCACACTTAACAAAATTACTATACTTAAACAAAATGAGATGACAAACAGCTCATGTGTTTTTGTTTTTGTGTGTTTGCTTTGCAGGCAGACAGACGCCCCCAACCCAGGCCAGATTTGGAGAGTTATGCCAGGCAGAGAGAGCTCTTTGTAGAAGGTAAAGATCCCATAAGTAAACACATTGTCCCATTACACACTGTCCCAAATATATGTAGTCTATCCCCATGCCCATTTTTAATTCCTCGTCTCTCACAAGTGGTAAACATTTCCTTTAGACATAATGGGAACACAACGCAGGTATATTAAACACTTTTTTTCTATTCCCCTAGCATTAAGAAGACAGCAAGATGGAGGGCTATTCAAGCCCTCTCCGTATGCTGGCTATCCGTTCCTTATGATCCCAGACCTTGCCAACCTCAGTAACCTTGGTAACCCCTACCTCACAAATGGGGCGCTCACGCCAAGTGCCAGAACAGTAAGATTCACACTTTTCCACATACACACAACTTATGATTTCTCCTATCTGGGACATGCATAAGCAGCCACACTCCTGTATGAATGTGTTCACTCGTGTCACTGCTAGGAATCATGAATGTAACATAGCACTCTCCCATTGTTTCGGGGGTTAGTTCCATACTAGGGGTGCACGATATTGATCAAATGTGATATTGCGATATTGATCATGAAAATTGCAATATCGATATTAATTTTGATATTTTAAAATCACATAGCATATGAAAACAACACATTTTCAACTGACATTCATATTGGACTCATACAACAACAGTAATTTATCCATTTGGCCACTGATATTTATTTTCGATCTCTATTATGTCATGAGCTTCCTCAGCCACACATCTTACTTCTGTCTAAATCAAACAAAACTAAGCCACACAGCCAATTGACGCATCTCTCCACAAAATAAACTGAATATTGCAACATTTTCAATATATTGCGCAACTTGATATTGCGATAACGATACTGAATCGATATATTGTGCACCCTTATTCCATACATATTACTGCTTCGCTCCAATCCGTTTCTAATGGTTTCCAGGGGTGTGGTTGTTTTTTGTATGGCTCTATGTTGCTCTGAAGCTGTGAGAGAGAGGTTTGCAAGACACAGCG
This sequence comes from Amblyopsis rosae, assembly GCA_025399935.1. Taxonomy (NCBI): domain Eukaryota; kingdom Metazoa; phylum Chordata; class Actinopteri; order Percopsiformes; family Amblyopsidae; genus Amblyopsis; species Amblyopsis rosae. Next base: position 3,601 of record JAODTR010061565.1, read on the forward strand.
TCTCTGGCATTGGATACATTTACTCAAATTGACACGCAATGGATGGATGGCAACAGGTTCTGGCTGCCATCTTTACATTACTGGGATATTGTTTTGCAACTTGAGACCTGCATACCGGCTCACACAGTATTGTCTTGGAACGTGTCTGTCCATTATGCACTCTGAGATTTTGAGGTTAACTAGTGTGTGTGTGTGTGTATGTGTGTGTGTGAGAGCTGCCAGCGACCTGTTATGATAAGACATTGTATGGTGGTAGGAGGCTAGACAGGCCTGGACACAGCCCCCTGACGAAGCTGCCCGACTGTGGCAGGAATGTGGCTGCCTACTATACCTCTTATAGCGGCTCCAGCTCTTTCACTAGAATGTTAGTGGACTAGCTACCTTAGCATGCACGGTTCTACAGTGTGTGTATTGCCCAACCGTTTGTTCTCAATGGCTTTATTGACGCTAAGCCTGGATTATACATGTTGAGTGACTATTTAAGGAGATACTCCACCTATTGTTCATCTATCTATGAAAATAGAAAATATTGACAAGATTTTTTTTAAACTACAATTATTTTATTATTTATTTCACCCCAGTATGTTGATTAGAACACAATGTTACTTAGCATAGGGGATCATATCTGTTTTCAGTGCATGTGGGGTTTTCAAATGGCTGCCAGCAGGATTCTACCATTAAACCTAACAAGTTTAACAAGATTCTAACAAGATTATCTGTTGATCATATTTAGAGGACATTTTCTACGAAGCTGTAGACATTTTTGATTCTGGAAGACTAATTTGTAGGTGAGAAATTAAGGCTTGGCAGTTAAATTTTCAATTTTGCCTAAATGGCAATTATTATAACTGAAGTTGTAGTGGAAGATAACTTCGGTGTATTATACCCTAGACCTCATTTTACAATGTAGAACTTTTAAACTTCCCAGGTGAACATTCCATACAGATTCCTACCCAGTAAGCAACACTGGATATCTATTTAACAAAATGTTTTGCCTCCTTTTATTAAAGCAAGAGGTGGTAAATTAATAATCTTGCCAAGTCATCTGAGATAAGAGGTCAGAGGGGGGGAAAGGCCTCAAGGAGCAAGGGCTGCTTGATTCTGCAACATTTTAGCAAGAATACGTAACATGCATACAACACTGATATGCTGTACCTGTCTAGCTAATTAAATTACTACATAATGCATACAAACGTGATGCAGATGAAGAAGCAAAGCCAGTCACAATGATTGTTCCAGAGATTCCGTGCACCACTGGTTTGTCTGACGGCATATGCTATGTGTATATGGGTTTAGCCTAGAAGCATACACACTTACATAAACACCTGCATTATTCAGCTTTGTGCTGCAGCCCCCCCTCCCCACCATTCCCATCGTGTTAATGGGTCATTGTTGTCATTAGGCGCCTGTGAATGGCCCTAATGCACGACTCCACAGGGGTTATCGTTGGAGCGCATTATACTAACACACTGCCCACAACAACCACACACAGAGCTCTTTTTAGTTTGGCCCACAGTTTACATTATACCCAGACTACATGTTGACTTGAGTCAACATAGTGGGTCCTGCTCCTCCCTCTTGGCCAGTCGTCTTTGCGCTTGCTCCTCCCACATTTTTCCAAGCACAATAGAGACTTTGTGTACTTTTGCCTTCTCTGCAGGTGTGTGTGTGTGACACAGATGTGCCTGCCAGCCTGAAGGGAAGGTACACACCAATGCTAGCGTAGCATTAGCTTGATGCCAAGTGAACCATACCTACCACCAGTGTTTGCTATGCTCGTCCACCCAGGACAGCAAGCGGGAGGCTAAGCTATCTGATGCCTGGCTCCTGACTCCTCTAGGTCTCCTGGTTGTGCTCCTGTCACTCTACATGTGACCATGACTAGCTGTTAGCTAGCTTGAAAGTGAACTGACCTATTACATTACACCCTCTGATTCAAGATGGACAGTTGCATCAAGCATATCAGAAATTTGATGGTACATGTTCAGTTATAATATTGAATGATAATGTTAGAATTAGGCTATTCCATACATAAACTTTGAACTCGTATCAATATATTGCCATTTTTTAAAATATATATTAGCTGTGTCAAACAGCCCTACTTTGTATTCACAAATCCCCAGTGTTTTGTAGTGCTAAAGTATTATACAGGCTAAAATGTGGTGCTAAAGACGTTTGATTTTAGTTGTGTATGCAAAATCACCCAAACCACCCATGAATATCCTGAATCTGTGATATAGCTTTGGTCTCATTATAAAGGCATAGGTTCATTCACATGGCTCACTATGTATATTTGCATGTCTGTTTGCTTAAATTAGCCCATTTCAGTTGGCAGGACAGTCTCCTCTGTTTACTTGACATGGTTTCCTAAAGACCAGCAGAGTGACTTGTCAAAAGGAACAGCTAGTGCATAAAACAGCCTCTTAAACAAATGTTCTTATTGTCAAGTTATTGTTTAGGCTCTTCCTCAGTTTGGTATTACAACATTGAACTTGAGTCCAATGCGTTTGAGCAATGGGACTTTAAGGGGACTCTGTCGATCTCTCTTCCCTGATGTGACAGGTTCATAAGATGCTATTCCAAATGCTTTTGTGTTTGTTTGGAGTTCAAATGAGCATTCTAGGTCTGTTATTTTCCAGGACTTTGTCTCGGACTGTAGGTTTCCGTGTGTTGTGTAAACAGCAGTAGGCCTAATAACTTTTGCCTCAAGTCAGTGACTTCATGCCTCCCTCAGTAATAAACCCTGATTTGTGCGTGTGTGCACGCACACATTGATTTTCCTAGTGTGTGTATATGACCACACATTGATTTTCCTAGTAAGAAACAGCTGGTTTCAGTTAGCACTCACAGCCTGAGCTTCCTTGGGCCTCGGAATGAGAGACGGATTGCGAATAGTAATGGTGGGTCGCTGTGTGTATTTCTATGTGTGTGTGTGTGTGTGGCCCCATTTACATTCTGGTATGTTGTCTGTGCGTCTAGGTAGGGGGTAGCATTTGTCAATGGGGGTTTATGTCATTTTATTAGGAAGGGGGTGTCTTTTATTTGTCCTGGAAACTACATTTTCTCACATAACTCACTCACCTTTCTATAATCTCCTATCCTCTGCTAAAGACATTCTGTTTCCCGGACCGTAACTGAATACAGCAACAGTCTGTAGCTATTGTATTGAATAACTATCTGATGCAATGCATGTGGCTTTTTATTTTGTTGAACAATATTCTGGAACTATGCCAAAAGACAATAAGTTATGGGCAGAGCTGTAACCAAATCCCCGTTACCAACATACCACACTATTAGGAGGTTGATGACAGGCTTGAGAAATGCACCACTGTTTTCGTCCTCTGCCCTGTTTTACTAGTGTCTTTGTCTATAAGAACATTACACTTATTTGTGTGTGTGTGTGTGTAGTAAGTATTTATGTCATGAACAAAACAACACCATTTATTTCTGTAACTTTTACTGCTCAATATGTAGCCTAGATGTTAGTAGGTAAAAACTTAGTGGGTGAAACAAAGACTTTATAGTGCTAATTTAGCAAAATGAATTTCTTGCATTTCAGATAATCTTGTCAGTGATGTTAAACAGTACTACAGCATTCAGGTTGAACAGGAAGAGTGGATTATCATTAGTGTAACAATGGTATTGGCCTAAATGCTGAGCCCAAGATCTGTCTGTCGATGTGTAACTTGTGGCTGCTGTGTGCATGTACAGGATATTAGAACGGTCATACTCAAAATCATGTCATATCATTGCAGCATTTTTAAAAGAGAGAACCAATCAATTTACTTTTGTGCCAGCAGTATTTTTGTACTGGAAGCCTCTCAACACCAGTTTCTCTACACTTGTAATTCAATTTTTCCATTATTAGTGCCTTCGTCATACGAGGCCAGGGCTGTCTGAGACCATTATGAATGTACGCACGCACGCACCAACATCTTTTCTTGAGCTGTCCAGAGAGGAGCAACAACGGTGTGGGTAGATTTTAAGACATGTAGGGTTCCTGGTGTTATCCCACAGACTCCTCCCACCTCTTCCCAGTGTGCACCTCTGCTGTGGGAGTTAGTAGGGGTCAGAGGTGAGAGCTGTGAGTCTGTTGACGTCACTCACAGTTGAGTGAGCACCAAAGGCTTCTTTTTTTGTGGGGTTGCTGTGTGCGTGTCTGAGGGAACTGCGCTCCCCATTTCAGACAGCTTGGTCAACGGGTACCCCAATATGTTCCGTGTACATGTGTAAAGGGTGGGGGGTTGGGCGTACGCATACTTTCTTGACTCTGTTCTTTGTCTCGGTCACTCCAGCCCTGGAGAGTGCACGCAATAACGTTAATGCAAAGAAGCCTTTGCGTGCGTACACACAGAGACACACACATTGTCCGAACAAGTGAGGAGAATTTCTCCAATCTTATTATGTTCCTGTGGTGCAGTTTGTTTTTAATTTGACCTACCGCACAATGAGGGGGTTGTCATGATTTTGCTTGCTTCTGTGTGCGCGAGCGTGCTTTCACAACGTGTTCATATGCTAGTTTTGCTACAATCAACGTGCTTTTAAGAGTGCGTCCTGTTCTTTTTTAAATGACCTCCTTTCCTGACCCTTTAGATTTTTTGCCACAGCAGAATGCAACAGTAAAGAGTTTAAAACTATTTTACTGTAATGATCACATTGTAAAGCCTTGCTTCAACAGTTAGGCCTATTACTTTTTTGAATGCTTTAACAGTTGATGCTTAATCCCATAGTTGGGCAGGATATTTCATTACGTTGAACAAGAACTCTCAATTTCTATAATCTTATTCTTAGGTTTTGATAAATACACTATTGTCACTATTTAATAACATTCTAAAGGAAAAATATTGTCAAATTTACAATTTATTCTTTACATGTTTATAAAAGCATACTGCCTTGTTTTGTAAAGATACACCTCTCTATCCTCAAACACACATTTCTGCTTTGAAGACTTAGAATTATTTTTGAAAAGTGTATAAATTCCAACCTTTTGGGTACATTCTTAACAGCATAACCTTCAAATATGTTCCTGTTAGCTGTACACGCTAGCTTTCTCTAGTCATTTCGACTTGATCTTGTGCTGTTTTCTCATCCTTTCTCTTCCTGCTTCACTCATCCCTCACCATAGTACTATGATAAGATGTCCATTTTTAGCCTTGTTATCTAAATTTCCTTCCTTACACATGACACTCTTAAGCCAGTACAGTTACGAATGGGAGAGCAAGTCTTCACATGTTTAAAAACAGTTTATTCAATAATATTTGTTTAGTGGAGAGCGTTTACACACGGATAACGAATAACCCTAGTCAAAAATATAACCCTACAATGTTATCTATACAGTACTAGCCAATCTAGTTATTTTACAGTTGTATCTGTTTCAATCATTACGGTGTGTGTATTAAATCAATTGCACAGTATGCATGTAACACAATTAGGGGTGTCGCAATATACCGGTATTGACGATAACCGTGATAATAAAGAAATGAAAAATGTAAACCGTGCTGAAAAATGCACGTGATAATATCATTTTAACAATCCACCGCCTCTATTTAAGCCCGATGGACACGCAACTTTATATATAGCTCAAGGTTTCAGGTGGTGAGTGCAAGCTAGATGGAATAAGACCATAGTTCTATGAATGAGACACACAAACAACAAAATCGGCAAACACTGGGCACTGGGGAAACAGGTGGGCGTTGACCGGTGAGTTAAGAAGGGGAGGGCGCAGCATTAAAACGCTGTGGCGGTTTTTGATTCTACACTTTATACAAGAAAAGTGATGTGTTAGAGAAGCTACTCATTCGTTGATAACATGCATAGCCCTGAGCTAGCAGGCACATGTGCCGCACCATTGCCAAACTTTGCCATCAACACATTATTTTTAACAATCTCAAAGTGATCAAAAGCAAGCAACTAATATGGTTAGCTTAGCCTTTTACCTTGCATTTTTTGTCTAACCGTCAGATTTCCTTTCCATACAAAACATAAACATTGCGTCACAAAGCCTATAGTAGGCCTTCTGATTCACAAAGCTGAAGTCCCAGCACCACACCATCTTTAGGACATGGTGCTGCTACAGATTAAAAATAAAAAGCTTTGATACCTCATACAACAAAACGCACAATAAACAAAGTTCAATTAATTTAACTGATTTTAACATTTTGCTTGCACAAAGAAAGTATAACTTCTCTTATTTAATGCAACATACCTAACATAAGTATAACATTTAAAGTGTGGAAAAAGCAAGACTTTCCCCTTTACTGTAAACATGTTAACTCTTAAATCCCATATCCACATACACTATTTTCCTCCACATTCCTTATCACACTGTAGTTCTGTAGCACAGTGGTTGAATGTAACCTGCTTTATATACTAGCTACATTTTAGAATTTGCAACTTAATATGCTAGTACCGGATGACCTCCACTGGCAGCCAGTGTAGGGAATGTAGAAGGAGAGTTTACAGCATGCTTTTGGGAACATTAAGCATTCTGGGTGCATTGGTCAGCCTAGATGGAGGTTTTTTTTGGGAGGCCAGCTAAGAGGGGGTGGCAGTGTACCACATGGGGGATGACTATAGCTTTAACAAAGGAATTTGGTCACGTCCTAGGTGGCAGCAGGTCTTGTTTGACTGTGCAATACTGCCACAGCTGGGGCTTGGCTGCAGAGTAGGCCTTGTGTAACAGTCTGCTGTCTAAAGTCACACCACTCTTGGCGGGAGAGACCGTCACCGTCTTGTCAATATTGATAGAGAGGTCTCGGAGAGGCCAACATTTTTCAGAGACAAAGACTAGCTCATTCTTGACCAGATTCCAACTGCAGTGGAGGTGCACGCCTCCACTTATGTGTCAGTAGACAAAGGAAGTGTGCCGTCAGCAGTACAGCTGGAGAAGCTGTGTACGGAATGATCTAGACTTGTCATAATCTCCAGCCCAACAGTAGCTCCCATGCGCTCTTAGACGGTAACCTGGGCGTGGTGAGAGCAGTGGTTGGCAAGCAGGTTTTGCCGCAGCAGGAGAGTTCACCTCATCAACTCATTCAACTCTCATTAAGTCATCACACCCCTTTTTTCTAGTCAATGGACACAATGTTGCTCAGTGCTGCGGAGTGATATGCAAAGAAAATAGTCCCTGCAAAAATGAGAAACGTGTCCATAAAATGGCATACTGAGCCGTTCTTTATAGCCGTTTGGGGGAGACCAGGGGAAAACACTGCCTCGCTGGTCCTGCAGGCGTTTGACGTAAAGGCTCAAAATGGTTGTGACAGCAGTGAGGATGTGACAGCGCTGTTGCTTACAGGACCGCGACAAGGAGGGGGTGATGTGGCTCAGGCAGCCCATTGATCTACTGATGGAGACCAGCGGGAGCACTTTATCAGGGCAGATGAGCGAAATGGACTCAAGTTCAGCAATAGAGGTTAAAGGAGGAATGTTCTGGACTTTCTGACTCAGGATGCGATTCATCAGCCAAACAATGAGTCTAGAATGGGGAGGGAAGACATGAAATGATCCGCGAGAAGCAACGAGAGATAGAGGACGAGGTCGCAGGCTACACTGTTGGCCTGTGGGTGGAAAGACGGTTTAGGTCATTAAAAGAGGAAGGCTGAAAATGAAATTATGTTGTACAAATATTCTCAGCCCGAACCGGGAAGCAAACATTAAAGTACATCACCGCACTCATCAAATGACCACCTTGTGTCCAAGAGAGGGGAACAAAGATGGAGCCCAAACAGGATGACAAAACAAATACTCCTCAGCTTTTGGGGCGGCACGAAGTTACTTTGTGTATATCCAGTGATGCGTGCAGCACTCACTGTCACAAAATATATGTCACAATACGTTTAATTGCTAGGCCTATATTCATTTGCTGTATGTGCGATCACTTAGCGGATGGCAGCAATGAAATTCATACCTTCATGAAAAGGAGAGGCAGACTTTTGCAGGTTGTATGGTGCAAGAAAGACGACACAAATACCGCGTGTTGTATTTATATGTGAAATGTACCGGGAAAGTACTTGTATGCAAACATACAGTTAAAGTCAATTTTTCTGTAATATCCTGGTGTACATGCATGTCTGTCTTCATGCATGTGTGTTCATATTGTGCAACAGTTGCACTCAGAGTTGTGAAAGATGTGGTGTTTATTTAACAGTATGTGCTGCATGTATTATTATTGAGAGGTGTGGATGATCTAGTACTTTAAGCCCATTCTTACACCTGCCTGACAACTTTATGCTTCCTCAAAACAACCTTTCTTTAATCAGGCTCTATTTGTGAAAATGGCAGCGTGCACTTGTTTCTTGCCATTGTGAGTGTGTACTAAATGTGACTGAAGTACTTTGCTAATGGATATATTATTCCATCCTTTCTCCTTCTACAGTACCTGCAGATGCAGTGGCCCCTTCTGGATGTTCCCGGAACTGCAGCTCTCAAGGATCCTCGCTCCACCACCCCAACACATCTGGTAAGTGCCAATGGCAATGAAAATGTCTTTCATATTAAACATTAAAAAGGTCATGTTTAGGCTACATAGCATATATAATGATACCTACATTTGCATTTGGCCAAGTAAAAGTCAATTTCATGTGAAACAACAGCGTAATGTGATAGGGGACTCTAAACATGTTGTGCTGTTAAAAACCTCAATTAAAACGCTGCGTCATCCTGAATGTGCTGCTCACACAGCCTAACAAGTAACTGAATCTGAATTATTATATTGCCGTATCTGAGATATCTATATACAAACCAGGAAGTCTACCAGACATGCCACACAATAGGAATATGAGTGAAAACCTATTTCAGATGATTTCTCCTGTTTCACAAGCACAGCTAGACTATTGAACTCTGAAACGTATGTCTTAACAATTGGTCCCGAGACGATAGGACGTGTGCTCTCTCTTTCTCTAGTTGGTTGGGCATTTTGATCAAATCAGAGAGGCTGCCATCTAGTGGTCAGCTCCACATTATGCTGCGTTTCTGTGTGTCCAGTCGAATAAGGTACCGGTGGTGCAGCACCCCCACATGTCCCACCTGTCCCCACTGCTGTCCTACAGCCCGGACCCCTTCCCTCCGCAGACCCCACCTCCACACTTCTCTCCTGACGCAGGTAAGAGGCTAGCAGCCGCACCGTAAAACAAACTCTTCTGCCTACACGTATAGGTAAAGCAAGAAGCTTGGCTTAGTTGGACACTTCAGTTGTGGCTACATTCTTTGTATTGGAAAACAGGTTGAAGTGAAGTAGCTTTGAGGTTTGCTTAAAGGTATAATAAGTGATTGCAAGCTAATACACCAAATGTGTGTTCCGCTAGCTTAGTGTGTTATGCACGTTGAAAACAATAATGTGCTACTTCGGCAAAGCCCTAGCTCCCTAAATAGGCGCACAACCGAAGTGGTGCAGATATCTAGTGCTGCCCCCTGAAAGTCGACAAGTCGAGCCGTTTTTGTTTAGTTTAGTTTCTGTAATCTATCTATCTATCTGGCGTAGGGCTGAACGATTAAGCGAAAAGTAATCGAAACCGAAATTCTGAACATCTAACTGACTTAATTTTCCAATGTCGTTTTTGTTTCTCTCTATAAAAAACGACAACAATCGTGTTCAATCAAGCGTGAATAGCAGGACGCATGTTTTCCAGGTAGGCCTATTTGTGGGGACACGAGACACCCATCTTGAAAATCGTGACTATCCCAGGCACAGCAATAAACGAGCAGCATCTGCCGAGCAACGCTGCTGTTATTACCACCGTTGGTATCAACTGAATAATATATTAATGGAGTGAAATCATGCCGGTGCTACCGTACTCACTGCTTTGGGACTGCCATTACGTACTTGTAATGTCGTTTTGCACTTATATCACAAAAAATGTATACACAATCTCTATATGTTATGCTACATGCTACAGTAGGCTACTATGTGACTGTTGCATCTGACTGAGATCGAAATCATCACTGAAACTCGTGCCACTGGATTTTCTGATTGCTAAATAGTCTGACCTAGGCTAATGGGGGAAAAAAGGAATGAATATTCGTATCGAACAGCCAAATCCGATTCAGCTGACAAAATTCTGAGTTGGGTACAGCCCTACAGACACACAAAATCATAGACTTCGAGTGTGGGGCGGATGTACTGAGGGAGCACTTTATGGCATTGAAAGAAGAGGTGTTTGTTTTGATGGAGTATCAACAAACTTTCTCCAGAATTAAAGTGCCGCTATATGAGTTTCATAGCCAGCCTGGCTACAAACAAACAGAAGAGCTCAGATTGCAACACATACACAGTGTGATGCCATTCTATGCTCAGAACTCAAGGAATCCACTATATCTTTACATAGAACATAGTTGTGTGCCGCTAGATGAATGTTTAAAATATCTTCTATAGCAGTTGCTGAGTTGTATGGCTCTTCTCCACGCAGGTCTCTCCCGAACCCCCCACCCCGCTGAGCTTTCCCCATACTATCCCATCTCTCCTGGAGGCATGGCCCAGATCGCACACCCCCTCGGATGGCTGTAAGTTGGCGCACATGCACTGTGTTTAAGCCTTGGGCCACTGGAGACAACAAACACACACACATTCCTTGCCTCATTCTGTCACAATCTCTTCTTCACTCTGGCACATAGGCCCATCCCCCTCCTCCCATGTATTCTAACATCTCTCTCTCTCTCTCTCTCTCTCTGTCTCTCTCTCTCTCTCTCTCTCTCTCTCTCTCTCTCTAGGCAGGGCCAGTCCATGTATCCAATTGCTGCGGGGGGGTTCAGACCTTCTTACCCTGCTGCTCTCGCCATGAACGCCTCTATGTCAAGGTAAGCTGGGCGGGGTCTCTGAGAGCTGTCTGTGTAAGTGGCCTGCTGCTGTGGAAGCCGGGGTGTGATGTCTCTGCGTGTGTGTGTGTGTGTCTGTGCCCTCTGCAGCCTGGTGTCCGGGAGCTTCTCCCCCCACTTGGTGCCCAGCGCCCAGTCGTCCATCCCCCACCCTGCCATTGTGTCCACAGCCGTCAAGCAGGAACCCCGAGACGGCAGCCAGCATGGGTACGACTCTCCTGTCACTGTGTATAGGATACCATGCGTATTGTGTGCTCCCATTTAGCACTGCTTCCTCACGGCTCATTTACTCAGTGACTCTGCTACAGATGTAGCATGTGATAGATATATAGATAGCTAGTTGTATAGATAGTGACTGGTAATGATGCCATGTGTTTCAAACAGCCGGGCGTTTATTTTGGTCACGCGACTTCTGCATTCGTTGCATTCGTGTCCGTCAGAGAGGTTATGTTTCCGCCGCGTTGCTCTCTGATATGGAAACCCATATGTTTTTGCAGATTCCGTGTTATTAAGTAAATATTGTTGTGGTGTGCTTGTGCTTTCAATAGAGGCATGCAATAGTTTTACATGTGGCAATAATTCATTGTTTGCTGTGACTAATAAAGGGTGTTTTAAATTGTCCACTAGGTGGCTCTCCAGCCTGCGAGCTAAACAACCATGTCGAGTCATTATTCAGCGCGTTCTCTTTGCGTCCCACAGCAGCAAGCTGATGCCTTCTGCTCCCAAGGAGAAGGAGGAGGAGAGGAAGCCTCACATCAAGAAGCCTCTCAACGCCTTCATGTTGTACATGAAGGAGCAGAGGGCCAAGGTGGTGTCTGAATGCACGCTGAAGGAGAGCGCCGCCATCAACCAAATACTGGGCCGCAAGGTGAGCTTTGGAGTCCTCTCCCGAATGTGTGTGTGTGTGTGTGCGCGCGTGTGCGCATGTGCATGCGTGAGTTTGTGTGCGCATGTGCGTGCGTGCGTGCGTGCGTGCGCGCGCGCATGTGTTTGTGTGCTCGTTTGCGCGCGCGTGTGTTTGTGTGGGTGCGCGTGTGTTTGTGTGGGTGCGCGTGCGCTAATCAGCACTATGTCTGCACACAGTGGCACTCCCTGTCCCGCGAGGAACAAGCCAAGTACTACGACCTGGCCCGCAAAGAGAGACAGCTCCACTCCCAGCTCTACCCCGGCTGGTCAGCCCGGGACAACTACGTGAGTCCACGTGCACCAGCCTGTCACCGGGACAACGCCAGCTGTTTGCTCAGGGCTGGCAGCACACAGAGAACCGCAGCCATGTTGGCACAGCCTCCATATGCTGTATATGCGCTATGCTAAACACCTCACAATGTAGTCACGTGTCACATTACCATGTTGGCTGTGTGTTCAGTACATGCACAGAGAATACCATAGTGATGGTGTTTTACCTGCACTGAATGATTGGGGTTGTTTCATGCACGTTATGAAGATACATTATTATTTATGTTTCTTTTAGGGAAAGAGGAAGAAGCGAAAGAGAGATAATGTCAAGCCTGATGGTAGGCCTGAAGGTAAGATGTACTTCAAATATGAATGAACATTCATGCAAAAGCTGCATCATCTGTTGTCATTCATATTAATGTTGAAATCAAATCTTAGTACGTGTTTAATAAGTACAGTGCAAATATAAACGTGCACACCCTTACTTTCCATACGTCCTAAGCGGTGTTATTCTAAACCACGTCCAGTGTTAATTACCATCACGGTCATCCCTGAAAGCTTTCCAGCCATCTGATTGGCTGTGTGTGTGCGTGTGTGTGTGCGCGTGCCCGTGCAGTGGCTGCGGCAGAGCACTACTCTTCCCAGGCCAAGAAGCCGTGCGTGGCGTCAGTCTCCCACGAGAAGCCGCCCGGCCACACCCACCTGACCCACAGCCACCTGTCCCAGGCCAGCCCCGCCTCCTCGCTGGACTCCCCGGCCACCCCGACCACGGCGCTGGCGTCACCCGCGGCGCCAGCCCCCACACACACGGAGCACACCCACTCTCACAGCGGGCACACCTCGCCCTACACCGAGCAGGTGCAGCCGCTGCCCCTGCTCACCAAGCCCCAGCGGCCCTCCAGGGAGCCCCTGGTGGGCCGCATGAAGACCTCCTACTCCTCCTCTCCCCCCTCCCCGTCCTACTCTCCCCACATGGGTTCCTCCAGGAGCAAGACTCCGCCCCTCCTCTCTCGGCCTTTCCCGCTGCCTCCCGTCTCTGCCCCACCCCCCTCCACTCACCAGGTTGTGCAGAGCTCTCATCGTGCCTTAGCCCAATCACAGCCGCTGTCACTCGTCACCAGAACCAATCACTAAACCTGGCTTGATACTGTAACTAGGCAGAGATGAAATAAAACTTTTCACCCTGCTTTACTTGTTAATGATTTGAAGGGTGAACGTCTACCTTGTTCTTACCTATTTTAAGGGTGTAAATAGGCTTTTTTTTATTTTATAACTTTTAATAGATAATAGAATACATTTTATATTGGTATGAAAAGTAAAAAAAAAATTATTGGTCAATATTTGACTACATCCTAACGTTCTTCATGAAACAATGTATTTTTGTAATCTTCTATTTTTCATGATGCCACATTTTCTCATTTCATTTTATGAACGTTCATCTTGAGGATTTGTGCAAGGACTAGACTTTTAAGGACTCAAGTTTTTTTTAAACAGAAAACAAGATTTCAGCATAAATACATGTTTGGTATACTGTTTTGTTAGTAGTTATGAGTGTAGAACAATTTTCAGTTGTTTTATAAAGCCCCTCCCCACTGTGTTAATAAATATTCATTGATTACTGACTAGTGCACTGTTTTTTGTCTTGAACCCAATGTTAAGCTAAATTAAAAGGGTTTTAGAAAATAGCTTCTCTTTGCAAACCTGGAGTGTGAGAGCAAGCGCTAGCGCAGCTGTTAGTTGTTAAATGTAAACCGTGACAACCTGTAATACAGTTTATGAGACTGCCGTGTAATTGCGTGACTGGATAAAAACAATCTACAACAAATCTACAAGATCATCTTGTAGATTTCCAGTATTGTATAAGTATGGAAAACTGCAGAGTATGGAAGACGATATAGGTTTCTGTTTTATAAAATTAGAAATGTCTAAATATTGTTCATATGAGTGCCAAAATGTGTATCGCTGATAATACTGTTAAGTTATGTCCAGGGATTAATACATTAAAATTAATAAATGTATATTTTTTATGAATAGGTGCCACACCCACATTAAAAAGGTTTCTTCCCAAATATGTGATGAGTCAGGGATATGATTGCTATTTACCATTTTAGTCCATTTACCATATGAGAAAAACTGATATATCATGTATCTCTATATGATATACTGTATAAAGACACATTAGACTATACATTATTTTCAATTGTCACCTGTTCCAGAGTGTAATTTTTTGCTCAGCTTACATACAGTATACTGGCAGAAAGTCATGTAAATCCACACAAAAAGGGCCATGATAAAAGTGTGCAAAATGGGCAACCAAATTAGTTTATAGTAGAAAGTGTAGCAATATATTTGACGTGTGTACATTATTTGGTGTTATAAGATTTGTAATGTATACTTATACTATATATGTCTGGATGTGTAAATGTGGAAAAGTATGGAATTTGTCAATTGAAAATGTGTAGGAAGCCTGATTGTAAATAATGGGCAAACAAATGGCATAAAATAACCAACCACCATTGCATCAAAACGCAAATGTGTGCATTAATAATTAATTAGTTGTTTCTTGTTATGAAGAATGAATGAAACAATGATTCAGTGATACAATCTCTCGATCGTTAAACACCTCATAGCAGACCGTGATATCGGTAATGCATAATCTATTTGCAAGAAAACATGTTTAAGTTCTGTGGCATTTGTCACCTCACATCATGTCACATGTCTATCCCAGGAGGCGGGATCTGACACGACAGGCATGGAGTTCATCTCATGTCGTGACTCACGTACACAAATACAGGTAATAAGCAAACCTGCCTAAGCACAATCATCAGATAAAATGAAAGTGTAACCAAGAAATGAAACTTTGCCATCTAGGATAGTGTTCTGGAATACTACAAACACATTGCGAATCAAACTGTACAAAGTTCAATTGATTAGCTGACTGTATCAAAAGCATGAACACGGCTGAGAACATTTGATCATATACTGTAGTCACATGGAATAGCCATATAACTCTCAACAACAAGCTACAATTAAAGCCAGTTGACCTCTGGAGTTTGACATTACACAAGCAAGAGCTTACAGTATTTCCTCAGCCCTAAAACTTCAAAGAGCCTTGAAGTTCCTCTGAAGGAGCATGTGGACCAAACAGCAAATATCTGCTTCACATATGACTTGCCTATACAGCTTCCAAATACAATAGCATTCATTTAGGGCATTTAGTGCAGCTACAGTCATTACAATGCTCCATATTAATGCACTATGTGTCTTTTTAAGTTGAAGGGGGAGCTGCTCATCTCAGAAAACAGCCTACAGAACCAAAGACTAAGAGACAGTTAATATACAATATATTCCCAAAAGTTTAGGGAGGCCTGCCTTTACATGCACACAAAGGTTCATGACATCTCATTCTTAATCCGTAGGGTTTAATATGGAGTTGGCCCACCCTTTGCAGCTATAACAGTCTACTGGGAAGGCTGTCCAGAAAGTTTAGGTGTATGCTCATGGGAATTTTTGACCATTCTTCTAGAAACACATTTGTGAGGTCAGGCACAGATGTTAGATGAGAATGCCTGGCTCGCAGTCTCCGCTCTAATTCATCCAAAAGGTGTTCAATCAGGTTGATGTCAGGACTCTGTGCAGGCCAGTCAAGCTCCTCCACACCAAACTTGCTCATCCATGTCTTCATGAACCTTGCTTTGTGCCAGCACATCCTCAAACTATTTCCACAAAGTTGGGAGCATGCAATTGTTCAATATGTCTTGGTATGCTGAAGCATTAATTGTTATTTTCCCTGGAACTGGGGCCAAGCCCAACCCCTGAAAAACAACCCCACATAATCCACAACTCCACCAAACTATACACTTGGCACAATGCAGTCAGGCAAGTACCGTTCTCCTGGCAACTGCCAAACCCAGACTTGTCCATGGGATTGCCAGACAGAGAAGCGTGATATGTCACTCCAGAGAACACGTGTGCTTTACACCACTGCATCCGACGCTTTGCATTGCACTTGGTGATGTAAGGCTTGGATGCAGCTGCTCGGCCATGGAAACCCATTCCATGAAGCCCTCTACGCACTGTTCTTGAGCTAATCCGAAGGCCACACAACGTTTGGAGGTCTGTAGCTATTCACTCTGGTGGCAACTTCTGTGATTTCTGCTCACTGTGCGCCTCAGCATGCGCTGACCCTGCTCAGTCATTTTATGTAGCTTTTGTAGAGTTTCTGTTGTTTCCACTTTGTTATAATACCACTAACAGTTGGCTGTGGAATATTTAGTAGTGAGGGAATTTCACAAATGGATGTATTGCACAGGTGGCAACCTATCAGAGTACCCCACTTGACTGCAGTGAGGTCCTGAGAGCGACCCTTTCTTTCACAAATGTTTGTAGAAGCAGTCTGCATGCTTAGGTGCTTGATTTTATACACATGTGGCAATGGAAGGGATTGTAACACCTGAATTCAATTATTCGGAGGGGTGTCCCAATACTTTTGACAATATAGTTTATGTCTATATGCGATAGTTTGACATCATGGCCTCCTCTCTGTGTGAATAATTTGAATTCACCGATGAGGAACTATAGCACACAACAATAGCTCCTACAGGGATGAGGATTGACATGAGTAAGAAGAGAGAAAAACCAGAAAACAAGAAACAACAAAGTGTGATGTTATTTGTATTCCATGTTATGCATATCCACCCGTGGCCTAAACAATTGAGAAAAATAACATCAGTTTTAACATTATTTAAATATGTTACATCAGTATGAAAGTTTGTGCTGTTCCTTTTATTCTAAATGTACCTAAGCAGAAATACTTTTGTGTTTGTTTTTACATGGTCTGTGTGATTTCCATTCTTTTAGTTTGGAGAGTGAAGCCAAGGAGCTACAGCTGTCTGTACACCTTAGTACAAGTATACATGTCCTAAAAATACACAATATCTTTATTTACTTAATTACAACAATAATAGTAGACAATGTATATTGCAACATATTACACATCATGCAACTAGCTTGAAGCAAGATGCTTATGCATTAAAAGTATGAATATTTACCGTTCAATGCTAAGCAGATTTGTACAATTGATATCCAGCCATCAATTTGAAGTCCCATCCGGTTGTTTATTATCACTATCTATTCACTCAACTGCTTATCCCTTTTTATATTATTGGTATTATTAATATTTCATTTATCTTAATTACAAACATCCAAAAGGACAAACAGAAATAAAATAAATTATATATTAACCATGCGGCAAAAATATGTGTATATATGGGGAAGTGCACAAGGTGTGGGTGTTTTCACTAATCTGCCATTGCCATATTAAATAACGTAATAAATACAACCTAATTGCTCAGGAAATTGAAAAGGCAATGCAAGGAGTATAAATACTGTATGTATGCCATTGGGAAAAAAGTTTCCGGAATATTCCATAGACCCAAGAAAGGACCCTAATTTCAGAATCACTGGTCTAACTGATAGAGGGATTCACCTTACGGACATTATCCGTACCAACCAGTGAGGTGGCAGAGTGCTGTGTCACGCCTGTGTTCCTTAGCGGCTTGGCAAACAGGAACACCTCTCTGGTCATTCGTGTCAAGAAGCACGGCATTTCCTTCTTCCCCGCCAGCAAGCGCCCTTTGGCCTGGAAGGTGTATGCCACGCGATGGGACAGGCGCGTGAGCAACCTGGTCAGCTCCATGTTGCGACAATCCTCCTCCTCTAATAAAGTGCACAGGGTTTGTAGGAAGACAGCACCAAGAGGGCTATTAAAAGCGCCATAACCTGACGGGGAGAGAGGGAAGACATGACTATATTATGAGGACGGCACACACCAGTTTTACTGTGCTGCAAGTCGATCTCTAATAAGGACAGTGAAGGTTTGTGAGTTACCGGGTGCAGTGGCGTACATTACAGCTGTGTTGACAGGGACTGACAGATAGTGCGCAAAGCTGTCCTCTGTAGTCGTGCTTACTGCTGAATCCACCTCCACACCGTCGTCCAGCTCTGATCCTCGACATGCCTACAGTGACACAGAATCACATGCTTATATTAAGCTAGTGACAAGAAGAGGGTGAGTCAGGATACATACTGACCTGGATAAAAAATAGTTTGATCTTCTGCTCCATGTTTGCATGGTCAAAATAACTAAATATACGAGCCAGTTGGACAGGTCGCCCATCAGCTCCAAACACACAGCCCTCCTCTCCATGAGATGAAAACACAGCCAGGAAACACTCTTTCACCAGCAGTCTGCATTCTGTAGAATACAGTTAGGAATTACTACTTTAAGTATACACCTAGAACACTCACAATGAATCTCGGCTTAACAGAAAGGCAATCAAAGGTGTGACACTTGCTAGTACATAATGTACACTCACATTCTTCGATATTGGCACATTACTTATTAATAAGGCGTGCTGTCTGCACTTGTGAAATAGCCATGTCTCCTCTCGTTAGTGCACCTGGTCTGATGTGCTATGCTTTCAGCTGTCTGGTTCCACACAACCTTTTTCTTTCATGATGTCATTAATATTACACTGGAAAGTTTCCTGTAGGATTGTTTTCACTGATTTACATTTATGCATGTTCCATTACGTTATTAGTTGGACCAATATTTGGGTATCCAGAAAGATAGTATTTACTGAACATAGGCTACTGTACACGTATTTTCAAATATAATTGTGCATGAACAGAAGCATTATTACTGACATATGTCACCTAATAAAACTAATAATGAAGGTAATGCATTTATGTTGATTGAAACAATTAGAGTCAGTGTTTATACCAAACACTGCTGTGCATAATCCAATTATAACCTTTATGAATGACATACAAGTCAAGATGTTTCCTATTGCAATAGAAAAATAAGACACTGAGTGTACCTTTTTCAAATAATGCGTAGATGTCATGGCTGTCCAGGTCATTGTGTATGGCCACTTTAAAGCCCAGGTTTGTCAGGATGCGATGAAGTCGCTTGGTGTCCTTTCCAGCCCCGTGTCTTGGGCTCAAGTTCACCCCATATGTAAAGTGTGACACGGACACTAAAACGGCCCTGTTATCACAGTGGGTAGGCACACTGCAATCCATCACTCCTGTACTCTGCACTATAATGTAGTAGAGTGGCCAATCCAAACCTTACATCCAATGGGATAATATCCAGGTAGACCGATGAAGGTATTCTCTCACACCGATGAAGCCTAGGTGTTTGTGGAATGTAAGCTATATTGAGGCAAATTCTGTCTCCTGTTAACCTGCTGTGTTTTCTTTATGACAGTTATCTTCACTGTACCTCTGTTTAGTCATGTCCTGTCCTCACACCTTAACCATACATGGGCAGTTTCCTTTCAAGGCGGACATACAGTATATCAGACACATCTCTCAGACAACATACAGTAGGTGATCACATAATGTTGTTTTTCCTTCTGGTTTTCACACTCTTTGCAGGGGCAGGAAGTTCCTCAGATAACTGTGTGTTTCCTTTTATATTACCAAAATGTAATTTTCTTGGCTACCTGTCTAGATGTAATTACTGATATTATAATGTATTCCCCTATTGCTTAATGCTTACGTGAGAGACATCATTTATCATTTGTGTGTGTGTGTGTGTGTGTGCGTGTGCGTGTGTGTGCGTGTGTGTGTGTGTCTGGCATATGCTTAATGCTGCACTCATAAAACACACCCATTTACAACAAACATTCATTATTTTTACAATGACCAGAAGCCAGAAGCTTGCACATGTAAAATAAGGCAGCAATAATAATACTTAAAATAAAATAAAATAAAAGCTAATGCAAAAAAAGTATAATATATAGTATACTGTGTATACTGTCTATATATTTGAGTTAGTTGGCATCCACACATAATGGACAGAATACATGATAAAATATTGCCACTGTTGAATAAAATATAATAAAAGCATATAAAAATGATAGTCCTTGTTTACGCATGGTGACATCATGGCCAGCAGATGTCAGTAGAGTAAATGTACGGTGGGTGCCGTGCCTGAAAACGAAGTTAACGTCATCAAAATGCGACAGTGGCTTTTGCGAGAATTGTGTGTTGTGTGTAAGTAAAAAGCTATATCTTCTGAATAATTATACCAGCGAACGATACAGAGTTAGTAACGTTTTTATAATATGTTGCCATTCTGAGTGAAATGCTGCCAGTCATCAACAGAATTAATTGAATACGTCAGTTTAGTGTTGGTTAAACAAATATTTGTTATCCTTGATTTATAATATATGTATATATATTATTTTATATGTAGGCTACTGTAAAACTTTTCTTTTGTTTAGTTTCACCAGAATTTTGTTACTGTTTGATATGACTATATTTTACAGGGCAAAGTATCTGTCAGACAAATCAGAAACAGCTACTGTATCAAATCGAAAGAAACCTGCAGATGGCAAGCCAGACGCATAAAGCCATACCAGACAGGTAAGCACCACACACACACACACACACACACACACACACACACACACACAGAAAGAGAGAGCGAGAGAGAGAGTTTATAAACACTTTGATTTCTCTGTACAGATGGCTGGACTACCAATCTGTAGGGAAGAGAATTTCTGGCACGCGCTTCATTGCCTTTAAAGTGCCTCTTAAACAGGTCAGACGTTGCCTACTTACACATTCATTTGTATTTGTGCTGTGGTGTCAGTTTTAGAAGAGCTTGGCAGCACGTGATTGACTATGAACATGTCTGTTCTGTTTAGTCTCTAAATAGACGCCTCCAGTGTTCCGATGTGTTTGGACCTTGGGAGCTGCTTGATGCAATGAAGAAACAAAATGAAGAGCTTGGTTTGATAATAGACCTTACGTTTACTAAACGCTACTACACAGTAGAGGTATATACTCGCACGTGTGTCATTCAGTGACCTCTGACCTTGGTAGATGGAAAGATAAACATGTATATTGTGTGTGCGTGTAGGATATACCCGACTCCTTGTTGTGTGTGAAGATCTACACAGCTGGTCATGAAATCCCCAGCGATAAAACAATCCTTAATTTTAAGCGGGTTGTTCGCAGGTTCCTTCGGCACAATGCAGATAATGGTGCGTACACTAATAAACCTGGTCTTGTTTCCTGCTTCTAAGTAATAAATATATAATTGAAACTACGAACTGGCTTCAAAATACACAATCTGACTTAATTATATTACATTTGAGCCTTTTCTTTCCTCAGTATAATATTGTATATAGTAGAGAAAGTGTGTGATGGGTAGTAGAGATGGTGAGATGTGTGGGAAGGACATGCTCTATTTGGTTTTTCAAATCAAAACTGTGTTTTTGTAATGCTGATCTTAACCACAAGGGCAATTTCAACAAATTGGGGAGTTACCTTATCTAAATTGTTAAATAACCAAATAGACAGGGTATATTAGATTTAATTAATGGATTTATATTTAAATGGAAATGTTGTTTCCCTTGACAGACAAGCTAATTGGAGTCCATTGTACCCATGGTCTTAATCGCACTGGCTACCTGGTGTGTAGGTGTGTATGAACTCTTGCTAGTGTGTATGGACTCTTAGTTGGGACCACAGGCTGACCTGAAGGTAACTTCTACATCTGACAACAGGTATCTGATTGATGTTGAGGGGATGGACCCTAAACGTGCTGTAGATTGTGAGTATCGGTTGTCACGTTGAGCACCATCATTACTGGGTGGCTTTGGCTGTGCTTGTTAGTTGAGTTAGCAATATTCCATGTTTCCAGTGTTCAACTCCTCAAGGGGCCACCACATAGAGAGAGAGAACTACTTACAAGACCTTCAGTCTGGTCCTAAGAGGAGGTGATGGAACAAATATATTCTCTTCTGAACCCTCGGTTAATAGTATGTGTGCACTGCATTGATCATCTACATTGTCATTTTAATAGTAATAAGGGCATGGAGGAGTTGGAGCAGGAGCCAATGAGAGGTCAAGCATCTTACAAGCCATTTGACTCTGAGCATAGAGAGGAGGGACAACACACTGAAGATTATCACAGTGGGTAGGACAAGAAAATCTGTTTCTTCAACATAAACCTGCTGTTTATATCCTGGACGTTGAAGCAGCAATCCTATTACAGAACTATCAATTCAAGCCTTTTAATGTGAGGTTTCTAATCTAGACCAGCTACATTTTTTTTACTTTTGTTAATGTTATCCAGCTCTGACCATATGTAATACCACTGCTAGTCTGTTGTTGTCATGACGCTCTCTCACCTGATCCTGTATGTTTCTTTGGTAGCTCTCCCCATCACGCAAGAACAAGCCAGCCGTCGAACCACTGGTATCCACCAGGTGGCCAGGGTCCCTCTTCATCCTACTTTCCCCCACATCCCCCACAGCGGTGGAACCGTCCTTATTATGACAGCCAGCGGAGAAGGCCCCTCCACACGGACAGTAGGCCCAGACCTGCTCACAGAGAGCCTGGATGGGCTTCAGCCTACCAGCCAGAGAGACAGGGAGGCCATTACACTCCTCGCCAGCCCGCTCCCTCTGGTTTGACGATGCCCGTGTACTCATGGGACAGTGAGCCCAATGGCTACACACCCGCCGAGCATTGGGACCGTCCCAAAAGGCAAAGTTATCCTAGACCTCAACGCAGATAAGTATTTGCCCTGATGGGAATTTGTCGAGAATATCCAATAAAACTTTTAGTTTTAATGTATACTATTTTGTTGTTCAAGGTTTCATCGGAAAGATAAGGTGTTGGGTAGATAAACTTTTGAGGATTATTGTACAGTTCCCCAAACGTAGTGTACATTACCAGATGGCGCTATTGCTGATTTATATATTTTTTAATGTGTAAATTTGCTTTTGGTTAACACAAATTTTAAAGAACAGAAAATGTTGAAAATTATATTGTTCAGAAATGCATGGTAAAATATGTGCACAAAGAAAGTGTTTTTTTTGTCTTATGCTCCACTCCCTGTGGCTGCAGTCATGTATGGCTTGGCACTGTTTTAGTGTAATAATCTTTTAGCAAATTGTATGAATTCTGTTGTTGTTAACTGCCATTAAATATCTTTATAAGTGAATAGTTCTATCATCATTGTTTGACAGGTACCGGGGTTTTTCATTGTAATTCTAGAAATGATCTTGCTGCAAGTGCACACCTCTGTCGGAATCTAGTTTCAACCAGTTCAACATTGCCATCTGCACTCAGTTGTGCTGCAAATCATAAACAAGCAGCCATTGAGGGCATTTCGGTTTGGGATGGGTAGTGGTTGCTACAACAATGTCAAAGAGTGTATCTTTAAAATCATATGGTAGCTGATGCCTTTGACTCTTAAGAAAGTCTAGTGAGCTGGGGCTAGTAGGCTACTATTGCGAATATTGATAGAATATATGTACACTGGCCTTCCTCAGAACTCTGTGATATTTATAGTTAGTCAAGCAAAACAAGTGGGGTGGAATACTGACCTACCCATGCAAAATATCTGTTGGTTAGCATCACATCATGTTCAGCCTGCAATGCCTCCAGCACTATCATTGGCAAGTATAGAGAAATATATATACCAGCCTGATGTGAACTCAAACAATTCTAAAAGCTCATGGTATTTTATCAATGTATACACAAGTACAGAAACACGGTGTGCATGGTGCTCCCTAGTGGCGATGAGGTGTAGCACATCAAGCCCACATACAATGAGAATATGAACTGTGAAAATTAACATAATATGCCCCCTGATGTTTACATCATCTTCTATATGCATGTGGCATGACCCTTGGCTACAGTTCATATTGCTGTCGTTCTTTCTGTTTGTTTGCAGCAACTGTCTTGTGGTTTTAATATTGTTTTTTCTAATCAGCCTGACCACTCATGTCAGCTTAAATGTAGTTGGATTTTCACCATCAATGAAGTCAGACTATTCTTTTAATACTTACTTCAAGGGATCGAGTTGTAACGTCATGGGAATACTTCTTCGGTTATTAGAAATACTTGCAGCTAAGGCTGATAATAAAAGCACAAAGGCACGTTTTGGTTCCCTGTCATAAAACCAGTGTCATTATCTTAATATGACCTGATGTACTTTGAAACTGCCCTTTTGTTGTTTCTGGGGCAGCATTATGAGCTCACGTGATTATATTTTGAGTAGGCTACTTTCATTCTAACTAACATGACTAACCAAATAATGTAGCCTAGAGTGCAGGAGCTTTAACATGACAAAAGGTAGCTGGCAGTATATTTTTATTGAGAAGATATTTAGAGTCAACCATGAGGAATTATTATTATTATTATTATTATAATTATATAATTTTAACATGATATATCTATTAGGCTGCAATTAGGACTACTGAAACATTACCCATCTTCCGCAACTAAGCATGCGTGCATAATGTGTGTGTGGCCCACAACGCATTTGTAGGCCTATTGGTCATAAGGTGTTGGTGCGCGACATCTGGTGGAAGAAAGACATATAGGCCTATATTTACTTAAATAACAAAATAGTTGTCTATAATTGTAATTTTTGTATTCCACCTCGATGCCTTAATTACTACAATGCATTTTTATTTCTGTATATTTATGGGCAGCGGTCATAAGGACACACCACTTGCAGATATGACTGATTCTGCATCAGTCGTTGAGCATCTGTTCAGCTACTGTACGTGGAAAGTGAGCATGCGCTGTCACTGTCACGACTCCGCTGCTACTGCTGTGTTGTTAACATAACCATGGCCATGAAGGCGCTTAGAGGGATGATGAACGGAGCCATGAACGAGCTCTCCTCCGCCGTTAGTGGGAACAAACAGGCTGCGGCACGGGAGCACGTTATGGCCGTGAGCCGTGACTACATATCCCAGCCTCGCCTCAGTGAGTTACAATGATTTAAAATAGCACTGCGTGAAGGACGCTGGGCCACACTCGATACCTATATGCGTAATATACAGCAAATACGTGACATATAGTCACCTAGACTGCTAATATTGTCATGCAGTGTCTATGCAATACGACATGAATAACGAGATAGATAAACATAGCTAACTGGCCAAGGCCTATAGCTTATCAATGTGACATTGTAACATTGTAACATAAACAAAAATTTGTTGCCTGTCCCCTCAGCCTATAAAACAGTGTCTGGTGTCAATGGACCTCTGGTTATTTTGGACCAGGTGAAGGTAAGACTGCAAAATATAATTTTATCAGTTGTTTATCATTATGGCACTGTATATAGTACATAATAGCCTACAGACTGTAGACAGGGTGGTTATAGAAAGAGCAATGTTTCTTTGAACAATAGTTCCCTAAATATGCTGAGATCGTACACCTTACCTTGCCTGATGGTACCAAGAGAAGTGGGCAGGTCCTGGAAGTAAATGGCTCAAAGGCTGTGGTGCAGGTATGGCACTGTATGTGTGTGTGTGCGCGTGCGTGCGTGTGTGTTTGAGTTGGTCTGCACAGCTCATGTCTTAAGTTATGATAATAATGATGACTGTTAGAAGAAAAAACAAATCAAATACACTTAACAGAGAGGGATGTGTCACAGGTGGTTTGTAGAAGAAGGTTCCAGAGCTTTGGGGCAACCCTTGAGTGTGCCCTGTCTAAAGCTTGTATCCTGATGTCTCTTTATCTCTCCTGCCCAGGTGTTTGAAGGCACATCAGGTATCGATGCCAAGAAGACCAGCTGTGAGTTTACAGGAGACATCTTGAGGACACCGGTATCTGAGGACATGCTTGGTATGGTAACAGATACAGTGTCCAACGCCACTCGGTTCTCTCTATTGAGTTCTGTTTTGAGAAATACTGTTACGTGTGTGTGTGTACCTGCAGGTCGTGTGTTTAACGGCTCTGGCAAGCCTATTGACAGGGGCCCAGCAGTCCTGGCAGAAGATTTCTTGGACATTATGGGTACATTATTTAATAGTGTTCTGGCGTGGCTTATGCTAATTAGCATTGATAACATGATATCTCGTAATTCATGTTTTGATTTTGACAACCCCCTAACTATCAAAGTTGAAGGTAGGTTGGCGGTGTTGTTATCATTTATCTCCCAGTTTAAATGGCAGCAAACAAGGCTGCACCTCCTCTTTGCAGTGCTTGATATTCTCGCAGATCCAGCCATTACTTTCATAATGTCTGGGCCACAGCACTGACACTGTGTACTTGACAGGAGAGACATGTTGAATGACATGCACAACATCTAACTAGATAACTATTTGGACCTTAAACAGGGCTTGTCAATCTGTTAAAGGCTATGGTTACTGCTTAAAGATCGTGCAAAGCAAATACAGAGAAATAATTGTGCAGTGTACAGTGTTCTTCTAATAACAGTTGGTAATGTATGCTTTTGTAACAAGCTAGCATGATGTTTATATTTTGCTTGGTAACAGTCCAGCCACGTACTGTAGTTGCCGACACAGAACCAGAGACTGTTGATAGCTTAGAACTATGGTTGTGGGACTATTTGTGTGGGCGGAGCCGAATGAATCGTTAAACAAACAAACAAATCATTTTCTGTTGCCGCTTATTATTTACAAATAAAATGCGTGTGTCGAACTGTTGTATAAAGGCAATAGCACACTCAAGGTCATGTGTTAGACTGAATATCTTCGGCCTCGTCCGTACGATCGTGCCATGCGGATATTCAGTCTAACACACTCCCTCTCATGTGCTCTTGCTTAAACAGCCTACAGTATGATAGCTATGCCTTCATTGCAGAAATAAGCACACAATGTGGTTCAGAGTCAATGTGCATTATTTGAAAGCTACTGGTTTAGAAGCCTAGCCTACCTGCTAACACCTGGCTGCCAAATCCAGTCGGCATTCTCATGTTCAAATCAGCATCCAAATAATTAAACTATCTTTATGAAGTCCAATCCTCTTTCCAAAATAAATTTTAAACCACAAAAAAAAATCAAAAAAGCTGTAGGCTAGATTTACAACAGCATCTCACGGCATCTGCAGGTGTCATGCCAAAAACTTGTCTGTTGGAAACTGATTTCTGCCCACACGAGCACACACAGCCCTAACATTATAACAATCTAATAATTTTACCAGTATACATATACTTAAAGTTAAAACACAACTCACAAAATGCACATAGACAGTAGTATGTTTGGCTGAGGATACCTTATTGGACTAACACCACGGTATGGCTTTTACCGTAGAACACGCGATGGGTGTGGTTACAGCGCCTTCTGACTAGCATGACTAGCTCGAGACTAGCACTTTGACAACACATTCCATGGCTTATCTAAAACACCTCTAACTATGGTGGCCTGTTGTGGCCATTACATTAATGATTATAATATATATACCACAGACGCTGGATGTTTTTAAAGGTGGCCTCAAAACCCACCTTTTTAAGAAAGCTTTCGGTTAATGCCTTTTATTGTTTCTTTGTATATTTACAAATGGACCTATTTTTTATTTATTTATATTATTATTATTACTAATATTGCAACTTTTGGTATAATGTATATGTAAATTGTTGTGTATATGTATAATTTGCGTATATGTAAATATAAGGTATATGGTATATGTAAATATAAGGTATATGTAATTTGCTTTTGTAGCACTTTGAGATTTCTTCTAATGTAAAGTGCGTTACAAATAAAATGTATTATTATTATTATTATTATTATTATTATTATTATTATTATATGAGGATCTTTAAGAGCTTTCACTAAAAAGATTTATTGAAATGCTATGCTCAAATGAATTGCAATTCCACTGTTATCTGTTGATGGACCAAATTCAGGTTTCTCCCTTCTCCCTCCCCTAACGGTCTGTTACATACAAATAATATGATGATATCTACATAGCTGTGTGTGTGTGTGTGTGTGTGTTCTCAGGCCAGCCTATAAACCCACAGTGTCGTATCTATCCAGAGGAGATGATCCAGACGGGCATATCTGCCATTGACGGCATGAACAGTATTGCCAGGGGGCAAAAAATACCCATCTTCTCTGCAGCAGGTCTGCCACACAATGAGGTAACACAGTAACATCACACACAAGCATGAACGGATATATTAATGGGTAATAAGGTGGGCTGATCAATGTAATGAACAAAACCATCTCAGCTGGAGACCCAAAGGCCTTGGAACTAATTAAACAAGCTGAATTAGATTCATTAATTGTATAATTCCCTTTAATTGGTCCCTTGACAGATAGCAGCGCAGATCTGTCGGCAGGCAGGCTTGGTGAAGAAGTCCAAAGACGTCATGGACTACAGCGAGGACAACTTTGCCATAGTGTTTGCCGCTATGGGGGTGAGAAGTTGGCCATGTGCCAAACCTGTAAATTGACCGATCCTAAGCTCCGCCTCTTTCACCTGTCCAATGTAGTTACAGTAACTAGGTTGGTCAACAGAATAGTAAGCTACAACAGGAAAACAGACAGTTGAAGGAGTTTCTGTTGGATTCAAAAAATGCTTAACTGTTATTGGAGGACAGGCGAAAAGGGGCGGGGCTTGGCATTTTGCACTGTGCAGATAAGTTCAAAGTGAGGATGTTTCTAGAACCCTCTGCGTGTCTGTCGCCAGGTCAACATGGAGACAGCCAGATTCTTCAAGTCTGACTTTGAGGAGAATGGCTCCATGGACAACGTCTGTTTGTTCCTCAACCTAGCCAATGACCCCACGTATGTCTTTTTCTACTTCAGTACCTCACTACTGGCCTGCGTTACGGGACATACAATATCAACACTGTCAACAATGGTGGAGGACAAACTGCTCCTGCCAATAACTGTTAGCTAACCTTCCTAAAGTTAACCAAAGTTCTAATGACATACTATAGTCATTACCAATTAAGGAACATATCTAAAATAAGAGCCCTGGTGTCTAAAGCCGAACATGAGATTATCATTAATGCTGATATTTAATCTCGGTTAGATTATTGCAACAGTCTTTTTACTTGTCTGAATAAGAAACAGCTTTATCGCCTCCAGATTGTTCAAAACTCTGCTGTGAGGCTTTTAACACGCATGGAAAAATGGGCACACATCACACCGGTTTTAGCTTCACTTCACTGGTTACCAGTGCAATTTATAATGCATTTTAAAAATGTGGTTCTTACTTTTAGAGCCCTAAAGGAGAAGCGCCCCCTTACATCTCTGACCTGATACAGCTGTGCACGTCCTCTTGTAATATTAGATCAACAGGTCAGAGATTTCTAATTGTTCCCCATACACATTTAAACTAGAGGGGACCGTTCTTTTCAGGCAGTGGCACCTAGGTTATGGAGTGCATTGCCCCCTTTCCTACTGCTGCTGCTTGGATTCGGTGGAACCTTTTAAAAGCTTTTAGTTAGACTGTCGGGTGGTGAGGCCGGTATGACGAGTATTTCTGTTTGTTTATTTGCTTTTTTTTTTGTTATGTATTTGTGTCATGTGCTGTCATGAATTTACTATTGCTGTGTATTCCCCTACAGTTGTAAGGCACTTTGTGATTTTTATCTGTGAAATGTGCTATATAAATACATTTTACTTACTTACCTACTACTGTTGACGTTCACAGCAAAGTTACGTGGAAGCGCTCGAAGACGTGTTTTGTAACCTAGCAGCAATGAGCACTGGAGAGAAGCTCTCTGACAATGATAATGTGGGCGCTGTCGGCCCTGGAAACGTGTTTGGTGGACACAACACATTTTCCCCTTTACAGCATTATCATGTCAAACTGCTTCCCATGTGCTGTCAAACGTAGGTGCAGTTCACTCAGTGTACATTTAAATATCTGATAACAGATGACTCAGACCGGTGGAGTGGACTACACTGTAGATCTGCATCTCAGTCACGTGTGTTCCTTGAGAAGGGAAGCAGCATTAGCAGCGGGTGTGTGTTCTTCCTCCAGGATTGAGCGCATCATCACGCCGCGTCTAGCGCTGACGTCAGCCGAGTATCTGGCCTATCAGTGTGAGAAGCACGTTCTTGTCATCCTCACCGACATGAGCTCCTACGCGGAGGCCCTCCGCGAGGTGAGCGGCTGCTTTCTCTCGGGCCACATTGAGCAGCCATTTTGGAAGGTAACGGAGCCCTGCGTTTACTCCGACTCAGGTGTCAGCGGCCAGAGAAGAGGTACCCGGTCGCCGCGGTTTCCCCGGTTACATGTACACAGATCTGGCCACCATCTATGAACGAGCAGGGAGAGTAGAGGGACGCAGCGGCTCCATTACCCAGATACCCATTTTAACCATGCCTAATGACGGTAAACGCACCTATAACACACAGCACACACAGAGCATGGAATATCTCATGCAGATAGAACGTGTATTATTAATCAAGTGCTGTGCTGTGTCCCATTATGCCAGCCTACAGTGCGTCATACATAAAGTGCTGATTGTAACAATGCGGCATATGATTAGCATGTGGGCCCTGCTTGTCAATCTGTCCCTTGCTGTGTGTCAGACATTACTCATCCCATCCCTGACCTGACTGGCTACATCACAGAGGGACAGATCTACGTGGATAGACAGCTGCACAACAGACAGGTAATGTGCCGACACCCACTTTCTAGGGTCGTTTCAACGCTCTCCACTCCTGACGCACACACATGGAGCTAGAGTGGACAGAACTGCCCACTCTCTTTTTGAAAAGAATGAATGCTAATGGTAATGTCTACATTATGCTGTAAAGTAGACATTATTCTAAAGGCCATTACCCTCTTTCTCTCTCTCTCTCTCTCTCTCTCTCTCTCTCGCTCTCTCTCTCTCTCTCTCTCTCACTCTATATATATATATCTCACTCTCTCTCTCGCGCTCTCTCATGTAGATCTATCCTCCCATCAATGTGCTGCCATCTCTGTCCCGCTTGATGAAGTCAGCCATTGGAGAGGGCATGACACGCAGAGACCACTCGGATGTTTCCAACCAACTTGTATGTCTTAGCAAACGATTCACAGGCACCAACATCTATATACACAGTTGCTCCTCATATACGCTGCTACATACACAAATGTCCAATTTAACAACCACATAACAAACATACAAGATTATATAAGGTTATCACTACTGTGTATGTATACACACATAATATATAACACATGTTAGGCTGGGAAAATGCAGTATCTTTATTTGTGTGTGTGTAGTATGCATGCTATGCTATTGGTAAGGATGTCCAGGCGATGAAAGCTGTGGTTGGTGAGGAGGCTCTAACAGCTGATGACCTGCTCTATTTGGAGTTTCTTACCAAGTTTGAGAAGAACTTCATTTCCCAAGGTACACCGTTGCATGGGCAGGTCTGCCGGTAGCATCTAATAGGAAATAAATGGTTAAATGGTTAGTGCATGTGGAAATAGCACAAGTGGAAATGTCTATTGGGATTGATGCACTCGTTTCCAGCGAAACTCAAAACGTACTTTTGTAGGCGAACATCTGATTATTGCAGCAACAAAATGTGTGTTTGCACTCTTGTCTGTCGCTAGGTGCCTATGAGAACAGGAGTGTGTATGAAACGCTCAACATTGGCTGGCAGCTGATGAGAATCTTCCCAAAAGAGATGCTGAAGAGAATCCCTCAGAGCACATTGGCGGAGTTCTACCCCCGTGAAGCCAAACACTAATGTCTGCCATGTTCTTCCCTAGACAGGA
Organism: Amblyopsis rosae; assembly: GCA_025399935.1. Classification (NCBI taxonomy): domain Eukaryota; kingdom Metazoa; phylum Chordata; class Actinopteri; order Percopsiformes; family Amblyopsidae; genus Amblyopsis; species Amblyopsis rosae. Next base: position 35,104 of record JAODTR010061565.1, read on the forward strand.
TTTTCCCAAACAAAGTGATGTTGTGTCTGTTTATGCGGTACATTGAACCATGCTGATATTTTGACAACAGTTGCGTGTAATTGCATGAATCTGAAGTATTGTCTCACTGTAGTCCCAGCTCAAGTGTTTGTTAACTGAATAGGTAATATCCTATACTGCTAGACCTTCGCTAGTACAGTGCGTGCTCTAATAGATGTTAGCCTATAATGCTGGGCACATTTATTCAGTCTCTTTGATTTGCTGCAGTGAGCAGATGCTGATGGTTTCTTTGATTTGCTAGTGTCAGTGTGGATAGTTACTCTAGACCAGTCCTTCTCAAATAGTGGGGCGCTCAGAGCGATATTTAACAGGGATGAAAAGAAAGGCGGAGAGAGACAGCGATAAAGAGACAAACGTAAGTCTCCCGAAAGCTAATACGAGGAAATATGACGAAACGTATGTAGCGCTTGGCTTCACTGTGACTACGGTGAGAGACGAGGAAAGCCCGGTATGTTTACTGTGTCTAAAAATGTTGGCAGCGGACAGCATGAAGCCAAATAAATGAAGGCGTCACTTAAAGACATTTCACCCCAATCACGCTGATAAGCCGCTTGAGTTTTTTCAGCGAAAACGTGCCAAATATTGCCAACAATTCTTTTTTAGATTTTAGGCAAATTGATGAACTTTAAGTCTTTTCTGTTACAGACTAAAAAACTATGTTAATAAAGTTATTCTTTGTTGTAAGTTGATCTATATTTCTTTAGTTTTCTTAATGTTAATAAGGATACAATGTTATGCAGAGATGTACTTATAACAAATTTATAGACAAATTATACTATTTACAGTTGCGGCGGAGAGTTGGGGGGCGCGAAATGTTTACTTCTTCCAAGCGGGGGCGTAACAGAAAATAATTGAGAAGCACAGCTCTAGACTGACAACTTAAACATTGCAAACGTCTTTTGTAAGCCGCTATTATTTGAAATGATGACTTACAGACATTGTGTCTGTATTATGTCCATCAGCCCTGATATGATGACAAACTGTCATGTTGGCCGTACCACAAGTTCAGTAACTACCATTCACAAATCATTAGTTTACTATGTGATTCTGTGATTCTGTATTTATATGTGTGTCAAGTGTGTGAATTGCTGTATGCTAAATGTGCCATAGTTGTTTGAGAACTGCTCAGTTCAAGAAACATTAAGTGATTAGTGATTTAGTCATTTTCTTTTGTGCCATAAGTGGGATGTTACATTTCTGTTTGTCTAAATGAGTTTAGCTATCATTACCTTAAAATGCATTACATGTAAAACACTGAGGCCTTGTGACTAGTATGAGTGATAGGCCGTCTAGCCAGTGAATTACAAATGATTTTTTTATGTTCAATAATATATATTGAGTTTGAGCAGCTTGCATGTTGCTGTCAGTGTATGTTGTGGCTGCAGTACTGTATTAATGTAAAATACATGCTGTTGTTTAGTCAATGACAGACTGGGTCCAAATCATAACCATTAATAATGGCAGTTTGGAACACTTCTAAACAACCGTTTAGCCACATGCAATGTTTGTGCATTATAAACATATTATTAAAGTGCAACTTCACACCCGGATCTGAGCCCGATTCCATCCACTGCAGAACATTATGTACCAACTTGACCTTGAATGACTTTAAACAGATTAAACAATTTTCATAAAGTACACTTTTTTGAAAATGTATTGATATTTCTCCTGCAGCCATTATTTATTTAGCATACAGAAATAATAGTTATCATAATTTAATGTACAGTATTCTTGTAGCCTTGAAAACATTTGACATTAGAGATCCTCAAACCATCTCTGAGTACCACAAGGAGGCACTATTGACCCGCGTACCTGTAGGAACAGCTAAGGTATTGATGTATGATGCTTAACGCACAGAAGGAAACTTTAAATACATTCTAATCTGCAGACCGCATATGTAATATCAATTGTTCATACCTATAGCATTGAAGCTTTCAGTTTTTCACAAACTGAACTATCAACCATTTTAGACACACACAAACACACACACACACGATGTTGTCCAGCAGCTCACGTAGGCTACACAGCTATAGCTCTTGTATATAAATGCTGAACCCCTCTCCCGCTTAGCTGTATCTGACAAGATGTGAATGGACAAGGGTGATGGTGATCAGCAGTGGCAGCTATGTGGCATCTCTGTCTCTCTTCACGGCTCTGATTGTTCACAGCGACTGGTCCTTTGCCAGACTGTCACCGTGTAAGTGCGTGAGAGAGAGAGAGCGTTAACCTTCCTGTGCCTGTGGTTGATGCTGAGCAGTGCTTAAGGCCACATGGTGCCCAAACGTTCTTTGTTTTTCAATAACCTGAACCTACATTATATTGAACGAATACACAATCAAGGTAGATCATTTTTAGCCTATACATATTATTCAACATCATCCAGCTTGATACGTAGCAGATTTTGATGAGTTGATTTTGCAAATAGACAGCTGCATAACTGAATGTGAGCATATGAATTGCCGCACCTCCGCAATTAAAATGAGCAATATAACGAATTTCTATAGGAATATAAATTCATACAAATTGCTACATAAAAATTGAGCAATTCACGCCTTTACTTCATTTCAGAAGACCAATATTATTAATAGCCTCATGTATTTTTATATGAGGTAATGGAACATTTTCACCCAAGCATAGTATACTAGTGAAGCTTACTGTAAGCCCTATATTTGGAGTTTTGTGGCAAAAAGTTTGATTTATTGCATGAGCTTTAAGTTAATTCATTACTCTGTGGATGCATTTATGAATGAATAAAGGGTTTTACCCTTGGAAATCCTCTGTTATACAGTGTTGATAAATATTGTGACTAAATATTGTGTATTTCCCCCAACCACGTATGAATTTATATTAGATTTTAATTTGAAAAGCAAAAAAAAAACAAGCATGTAGTGTAAGATAACCCCAATGAACTACTGACTGTCTATCTTCATATTGCATTTTCTGCTAAAAAGAACATGGAATCTAATTAGACTCCAAAAGCATCTTCTCCATTTTATAATCCACTATCACTCTTAATTATCAGTTGCATTTTTATTCCAAAGGTGTGCGTGTGCGTATGTGTACGTGCGTGTGCACGTGTGTGTGTGTGTGCGTGTGGCTTGCGTCAGTAAGCGTTCTAAAGGGTAAATAAACACATGCTTGCTGCACAGTCTTGGAATATTTCATGAGGGTTCACAGTGTATTTCCAACCACACACACATTATTGAAATGACGTTATTGTTAATTTAGCGAATCTTGGTCAGCATCAATCATACATGCACACTTTGAAAATTCACCTATTAATATAACAACAATATAACAACAACAATTCATGACTATTCATTATTCTTATGCCAAATTGGTTATAAATGTACCCTAGATTATGTCCAATATATCTCAATACATTCATCATGCCTTCATGCTTTTGTAGTGAACCCGGCGGTCCCGCGCATTAAACAATAACATCCTAACAGACATGTTATCATTAAAATGCACTCTTCTAACTCCATACTAAGAGACACACAGAGCCACAGTTTACGACCTGTGTGGAATGTGGAAACCCCCACCTCTAAACCCTTTTGCTTCACAGGAAAGGGGAGACAGTTTCTTTCTTGTGTTAATACAGACAATTAATGTGTATTTACATATCTTATCTAGAGATAGATGTTATAGGGCATAAGTTTGCATGTATACCCCTATTAAATATATAATTCACACATCTAAGTATATAATGGATGTCATACATTGCTTCATATGCCATGTCTGATATCAAACAGATGCAATTTTAACTGTGATTATATTTATGACTTTTGCTGGAGCATTTGAATATTGTAAAGATGGTTTAATCCAGATAAAAGCTTTTTCAAGTTATATCAGAGTCAGGGCCAAAGAAGACACACCCTCATGCCCCTTTTTAGCTCGACCTGGGGCAGGACTTCACAGGGTTGCAGTATAAAGGGTGAGGTCACCCCCTCTTTGTCAGACCAGTTGGGAGACCAGTTGAACCGTTGACCAGAGGAGTTGAACACACAGCAGAAAAGAGAAACCCCTCA
>JAODTR010061576.1:0-16824 GCA_025399935.1 Amblyopsis rosae
GCCACATATTTGTAGAATAATTTGCATCACGAAAATGTCACTCTTCCTATTACTACCATTTTTAAATGCCTTCTGACTTTTCTTTATTCACATGCTTACTCTTTTACCACGGTCCCTAAATGTGGAAGGGAGCCTGGACGGAGGTACGAATGTGAATGTCTGTTGAATCTTGAATATGAAACTGATTTCACCTCGGTGATGAGAACAGAGTAGCTTGCACTAAACAACAGAGAAAATGCCATAATCTCCAGCGCTATACGTTTCACAATACTTCTGCGTGATCATGTCTGAATATAGAACGGTAAGGAAATCTCCCGCCTCTACTTGGTAATGCCTGAAAATGTCAAATATCCTAATATTTTTTCTTATGCTTTCACAGAGTATGCATCATCTCTACAGGACTTCTCGTCACCCCTCAATTCCTCCTCTCCACCGGGGCTCGGGCCTTCAGCTGCTGTCCCAAGACTCTGGAACGCACTTCCACTGCATTAGACACCTCGTTTGCCATGCTCCTCAAAACTCACATCTTCAAGTTTGCCTATGACGTTTGACCAATTTGTTCCACTCTCACCTGACTGTTTTATTTAAATTTGCTTATTTTGTATATTTCTCAGATAAAATATTACTGTATATTTCAGTGTGTATTATATCTCCAAACTGGCCTGGGAACGTCTCGGGATCCCCCAGTCAGAGCTTGCTGAAGCTGCTGCCCCCGCGACCCGACTCCGGATAAGCGGGAGAAGATGGATGGCTGGATGGATGTATATTTCAGCCAACTGTTTTATATCTATGTATTTGCCGTGTAAGATGTCCTTGAGTGTTTAGAAGGCGTCCGAAATAAAATGTATACTTTTTTTATTTTATTTTAGTTATTATTATTGTATAGTTCTACGGCATACAGGGAGCAGACGCTCTTGGTTCTTCGACGTAATTTCACGGTAACGGATGTGAGGTTGCTAGGCGTGCTTCGCTTCCGGGCGAGGCATTGTTGGATAGCTTGACATCTGCTGCTGATCCCTGCTGAAAATCTCCATCAATAGAGAGCTAGCAGCATCCGCCTGCCATTGATGCTCCGTGCAACAAGGATGGACGAGTTTGTTACGGAGGACGAGGAGCCATGGTACGATCAACGGGACTTGGAACAAGGTTAGTCGACTGACATCACAGCCTGTATTCTTTCCATGTACCGGTATCGTAAAATGTGTGTGTTGTTTTGAGTAGCTAGAGAGACAATACAAACAATATGCATTCCTCGGGATCGCAAGTGGCATTTAAGGTTAACATAAATAATGCAAACCGTACAGTGTAATATTGACATGTCAATGCACACATGTATGTACACAGAGAATGTTTCACCTGTCATTCATAGTCGACTACTACCCTATTTTAGAACAAGCGAGAGCTAGAGAGAGAGAAACGGGCTGCACTAAATAAAATGTATTATTTTTTATTTTATTTTTATTTTATAGAGGAGTTCATGTGGATACAGGTCTCCCTCCCTTCTCACAGTGTTTGTACACTACTGTATTCTTCTGGTCTGAGCTGTTATGTAATGGCTGGCTCTATCTATGTATGGAATCAGGTGGGTTGACTTGTTGGGTTGTTGAGATTTCTAACCACAGAACAAGTAGGATGTTCTGGGAATGAAATGCTGGATGTTCTCAGAATTTCCTAGATTCATAACTTTTGTAACAAAAGTGTCCACAGTGTCAAAAAGAGTGACATTGGCCACATCTGAAAAGCCTATAAATCCAGTTTTCTCTTTATGAGAGATTATAAAAACATTTGTATCTTTATGCTGTAATGACAATATCAAGTTTCATATTATCTGCTTTGTAAGGATTAGGTTTAGCTAACACAGTTCAATCTGATATGTCTATGAGGATGCCCTTCAGTTGTTGCTCACTGTACCTATGCGCATTTCGCCATAATTAATTTTCAGTCCTGTTTTAATCATCTAAACTGTAGCCAACATTCAAAATACCCTTCAAATGGTATTGTATTGTATAATGCTGGGCTTTGTATTGAAAATTAAATGATAACATTATTATCATGGCATCTCACCAGGACAGCCTTGAGCATCAACCTGTCATCTGACACCTGACATCTAAGCAGCTTTGTGTCTTCTTGTCATTGCACTGTGATGACCTGTGCGTGAGTATCAGCACTGGCCAATCTGATTAAGGAAGAACCAGACAAGACCTTCTTAGCGGGATCAAAGATTTTAGTCTCAGACTAAATGTAGCCTAGAACCAAATCATAAATACTCTTGTGTGTTGCTGGTCTACACAAATTACATAACCTTAAATTGGGTTTATATGCATGCACAACTTTTTTTTCTTACATTTTTGGTGACAGGCCCCCTTTTGCGGGGCTTAGCTTTTATGGGCAGATGGCATGGCATGGTGATGTCACTCTTATTGTTGCCTGTTCCTGATTGGTTCAGTCTCAGAACGTGCAATTTACAAATGGCTGACTAGTGCAGGCTGTAACTCTAAGAGTTTGACTATAGTGTAAATGCATTCATTAGTAATGTCTTATTCAACTATCTGTCAGTAATATACAATAATTTGTCATCTAAGTTAGGGCCATAATGCAGAAGGAGCTCTGTAAAATGGCACATTCTGGACATTTTAGCATTTTAAATGTGACTTATTTGATATTTTGATTAGGACCAGACCAGCAGTTAACGTATTTAAGGATATTAAATTTTTCTGGTGGACTGATTTAATCAAATTAGATAAATAATGTGTTTTCCTCCACATCAGGAGTCTCTGTGACTTTGCTTTCCTGAGCTGAGTCTTTGCTTGTGTCATGCTTTCCTAAAATGATTCTACTAGTTTGTTTAAAATATTACATACCCGTGACAACTGGGCATGTGTGTGTTAGTCATACAGAACTATAAATCGTGCAGGAACCGAGTAGGACCCAAGGGCTGAATACTCACTCTGTTATCTCTGCCTTGTGTCCGATCACGCACGCACACGCGCACACACACACCCTTAGCTTGTTACCAGTCAGCTGTTCAGAATGGGGAACTTTTATCAGCTCTGCATTGTTGAAGCAGGAAATTACAGTGTCATGTTGGGGCAGCCACAGTGAAACTAACGCAGATGTACAGTAGATAAACAATATCTAAATATAAGATAAAGGTTGTTAGATGTTGTCAAGGCCATGTTGTATCAATTCTACCTTGCTTGGCTGTTGGTCCCTATAGTAAACCATGCTTCTGTGCCTGACCACATAACACTTATGAAGCATCCACTTGCCTGTGTGTGTTCCTGTCAATGCTGACGTCATACACTGGGGTGACACTGCATTCATTCTCTATAAAAGAGGTCACCCCACCCTCCTCTTTTTCCTGCTTTCCACTGCTACTCTGAGTATGTTGGATCCAGCAGAACTCTCTTCTCGCCTCCTAGGCTCCTCTCCCACTAGAGGAGATTATTAATAATGTATGCCTGCTTAAAGCTGCTCAGTGAAAACATGTAATCCAGGAAATGCGAAGGTGACTCCCGTGATCTAGCTAATCCTGTGCATCTTCCTAGCTGGCTGGTTACAGCACTGTTATCGCTGCCATGTATGTTTAAGCAAATTCAATACAGAAGGAAAAGTATGATATGACATTGTTGACATATGACATAAGAACTTTGAGCTGCAATTCTGTATGAAAAGTGCTATACAAGTATAAGATTGTTGTTGTTATTATTATAATATTATTATTGTTCTTTGATTAGTTATACTGTGAGACCAAATCAGCAGTTTCTTTCTTTTTTTGTTTTGTTTTATTTCTAGCTGTTCTCAGCTGTTTTGGATCATTTTCAGAAGAAATGGATGTACCCAAACAAAGTACTTTAATTCAAATTATAAGATACTTATATTTTTGGTCAAAGTACAAGTAATTTAAGGTACATTGTGTCTTAAGCTGCCTCTGTTGTTAAGCCTGCTATGTTTATTTAATGGTTTGAATACCAATTTACATCCCTCTCCACATTTAACCCTACAGCACCCAAATAAGGTAGTTCTGTCTCAAAACACAAAGCTGGGCCAATAATTGTGGGTCCTCTCTATAATCACATATCTTGTGATTAGCTACCTTGTCATATTGTTTCCCGTTCTCAAATGTCTGTCCTTTACTATCCATCAGACTTGCATCTGGCTGCAGAACTTGGCAAGACGCTGCTGGAACGTAACAAGGAACTGGAGGATTCCATGCAGCAAATGTACATCAACAATGAAGAACAAGTGCAAGAGATAGAGGTATTTTACCACAGGCAAGTGCAAGTCACTTCAAAACAGATCTGTTTGGATGGGAGTGACTTGCATTTTTCATCCCGACACAAAGAATGAAGAGTATTCTAACTCAGAAGGATTGCTAATCCACAACATTCTGATGGTGTGGGTCCATTGTGGATTTTACTGCTGGTCAGTAGCGGCATATAACAATAAGTATAACGCAAATACGATAAACGTACAGAATGGGTGTTTCTGTGACTGCATGATGAGATGGTATAACGCATCTTGTCTTGAGTGCCACTCCGTAGCCATTTTTCTGTAGAGCATGTAGCGCTAAGAGGGAGTGGCCTGGAGAAGACGAGTGGGAAGTGCAGCTGCATTAGGAACTTCCATCTGTGGGCACAGAGAATAGCAGGGGATATGTTGAGTCGCCTGTCACACCGCCGGAAAGGCCTCTTCATTAGAGCGGTCCAATCCTTATTAGCCTGAAGCACAGGAGGAGGTTGCTTGGGGTCAGATCATGCCACAGACTTGAATCTAAACCTCCCCAATTAAAAAAATAAATACAATAAAAATGTATATTACCAACATATCTGGCATGGATTCCACCGCCATGACTGAATACCTACCGTGATCCTCATGTCTAAGATGCATTTATTACGTAGGAAAATAGGGACCGCCATATATGCACTCAATATTATAGTTCCTTGTTCATTAAATAATTATATTACTATCTTCGCCCACTCATACTAGTAAGATACTCCCCATACATGATCTAATCAGGCGATTCTCAAGGAGGGGTTTGGGAACCCCTGGGTAGATGAGCACAATATGTTTCTTTGTGACCCACAGGAGAATAGAGATTCTGGATCCTATTTAGAAACGTTTTCTTATCCTTCATGAAGCATTAGCTGCCATGTGCTGGCGCCTGGTTAACATGCTGGTGCATGTGTCTCCAGTATCTGTCCAAGCAGCTGGACATGCTGCGGGAGATGAACGAGCAGCATGCTAAGGTGTATGAGCAGCTGGACGTGACCGCCAGAGAGCTGGAGATCACCAATGAGAAGCTGGTGCTTGAGAGCAAGGCCTCGCAGCAGAAAATAGACAGGTGGGTGACCAATTGGTGGCTTACGTAGAGAACGGGACAGCTGTCAAGCGTTTCCTTTATTGGACATCGCAGAGGGCGTTTCGTTTTCTGTTTCGCCACCATCCTAATCGGGGAGTAGGGAATCAATCATATTATTGGCCTTAGACTGGACATCATTCCTTGAATGGTTTCCTCTGTTTATTCTAAAACGATCCCTCTGATTATTGCTGGCCTAACGCTGGCTGTACTAGAAGAATGTGAATTAGCTCAATAGGTAAATGCTATGTTGTTGTAATTCACCGGTATAGAAGTTACTGTAATTTTGCTGTCATCTCTGCTTGCTGCTGAATCTGCGGAACTAGCTAAGAGTTGGTCATCATGTCTTCTTACCCAGGTTGACGGGCACAATGGAGGCACTGCAAGGCCAGACAGACAGTCTGACGGTGCGGGTGGAGGAGCTACGTACCCTGGAGGAGCTGAGGGTTCGCAGGGAGAAGAGGGAGCGGAGAAAGACCGTCCACTCCTTCCCCTGTCTCAAGGAACTGTGCACTGCACCAAGGTTGCACTCTGTTTTATACAAAGTACACTATGAAGTGGTTGTTTCTGTCTAACCACATATTCAGGATTGTCTGTCTTGCATTGTTAAGGTTTGTGTCAAATGTGACTTGCATGAAGTCGGTAAAGCGATTACACCTGGTAGGATTAGAAACAAGGAACGATCTCTAGCAGGCTGTAATTCAGTTGTGAAGGGTGGCCCTTACTTATGATAATAAAACCACCTTTAACTTTTATTCAGTATGTTGAATGTGGACGTGAACACAATGCAACACAATGTGTTATTACCATTTGTGTTCGCTCTTTGTCACGACCGCATTTTCCGCAACGCCGCTGCGTCTACCCTTCAGGTACGAGGACGGCTTCCTGCTGGCCAACCCGGGCAGCGTGGACCTAGTGGAGCGGCGCCCGGTGGAGGAGGAGAACGAGCGCCTGCGGGACATCCTGTCCTCACTGCGCACCGCCATGGCGACGGAGCGCGGCCGGCGTGAGGGCGCGGAGCGCGAGTGCGCCGCCGTGCTCCAGGAGTTCGAGCGGCTGGAGCAGCGGCTGACGGGCGCCGAGGGCTGCCAGCTGCGGGTGCAGGAGCTGGAGGCCGAGCTGCAGGAGATGCAGCAGATGCGGAGGTTCGCCGCCGGGGGGTGCGGGGTGCGCCTCCTCCTCCTCGGGCCCGGGGAGGACGGCCTGGAGCAGACGTTGCTCAGCAACGCCCCCGAGATGGACACCCCGGAGGGCACAGGGCTGGAGGCCGTCGTTGAGGCGTCGGGGGCCGGGCAGCAGGGGGGTGTGGCCCCCGTGCGGAAGAGCTGCAGTGACACGGCGCTGGACGCCCCGGGCCGGCGTCAGGGCGGCTACCACGGCAACGGCGCGCGCAAGCGTGGCATGTCCATCCTGCGCGAGGTAGACGAGCAGTACCACGCCCTGCTGGAGAAGTACGAGGAGCTGCTGGGCAAGTGCCGGCGCCACCAGGAGAGCCTGCGCCACGCCGGCGTGCAGACGTCCCGGCCCGTCTCCCGGGACCCGTCCGTCAAGGAGTACACCATGGTCTCCCCCGGCCCCTCCTCCTCCGCCTCGTCATCGTCTGGGGCGTTCACCTTCTTCGCGGCCCCGCCCACCCCGCCCCAGACGCCCTCCACCCCGGAGGCCCTGGAGGGCATCAGCAGGCAGGTGGAGCAGGTAGACAAGCGGCTGGGCCAGAGCACGCCCGAGTACAAGGCCCTCTTCAAGGAGATCTTCTCCCGCCTGCAGAAGACCAAGACGGACATCAACTCCGCTAAGGGGAGAAAAAAGACGAGCAAATGAGAGCCAGTGATTGTTTGCACGCGCACCTTCGGGATGTAGACGTTGTGCGTATTCCCGCTAGTACTACATTTACACCCGGTTAATTCTGAGGATGAGTGCGCGTGCATGTAAACCTAGTCAAGGACTACTGCCGATGCTACATGCACTGAAAACGTTCAAAGCTTCAGATCTCGATCTCTTTTAATTCGTGTCATTGTTTTGTTAGCTACTCGTTTGACCACTGTGTTAATGGCAGGAGGTGGCTTTGATGCCAGTTTGTGTTGTGGATGCCTCCTGCTTAGCCTAAGGCCTTAAGATGAAATAATTTTGAAAAGGTCAAATGTGACATATCGCTACATGGATGACATGATTTACAAATATGGTAAATAACCTAGATGAAACCTTCAGTTACGGTAATGAATACTAAATGACCGTGTGACCCCTGTTAAGACAATCTGTAATCAGAATGGTGTATGCCTACTAATACTGAAGTTACGAATTGTTACTGTATGATTCATGTGCCGTTTCTCTTCATCTTAATGGGAACTCGCATACTGTAGTATCTTTTGCAAACTGAACATAAACCATGTGCTGTAATGAGCTTTAACATGTAGAAACCAAGACACTGGATTTATATTTAAGATGCAATTACATTTTAAGTAAATTAATAATCATATTTTGCTGTCAAGAAAACCATTGCCTTGCCGTCAAACTGCTTATGGACATTTGGTTAATTTAATATGAAGGGCGTTATTCATTTGGTGAAGGCGCTTAGACCATGGCAGTGTTAATGGCTCCAGCTTGCTACATATGGCAACTTAAGCTTTGATGCTCCTGTACTGCAGACACTACAATCTCCATGATAATACCGAGCTTGCATGTTTGTGAAAGGCATTACATGTGTTCTGTTTGATTAAAACATTAAATTGTTCTTACATTGCCTATCTGTCTATATATCTATATCTCAATGGATTGATTTTTAGAAGTGTTTTCAGACAATAGTAATTGCTGACCCAATCTTTTAACCCCACACACACACAAATTAAGGGGAAGATGATGGCCCAGTCTGCACACTTTATTGTACACACTTCTCCAGGTAGCAAAGGACTTGCATATACCAAACCAATCAACATACAAATACAGCCCATGAAAAAGTATTTTCAAGCCATTCATAGCCCCAAGCTCAACAGTCGAATCGTGTACAAAAACATGCCGTAGTATCTGATGGAAACAAGTCTCACGGTGGCTACAGCCAAGCTTTAAGCTCAAACAGTCACTATTTTACCACCATGGCCTTAGTATCTAATGCTGTGTATACTCAAATGGGTACAGGTCTACAGAGAGCAGAGGCTATAGGCACATCAGTGTAGTTAATCAGGTAGTTCAGTAATACAAAGTGAGTGCTTTAACAGCCCTTGTGTGAAATTTCTAACTACTCACAAGACGCACAGGCACACAGGCTGGCCGCTGAAGATAAAAAGTAATGTCAAGGATATTTCTAACCCCAATATAAACGAGGCAAATAACATGATTTTAAATATGGCGTGGTTGCTGGAAATTTGTGATTGAAGGGTAAAACCATTTCTGATTCAAACATATTTTGGCTTTTAATATGTGGTCTAACCTGAAATAATGAGTAGCACCTGCGCTAAGCCCCAGTACTCTGTCCCCGAATCATTAGATATGTAGCAATGTGAAAACTAGCTGAAACAAACAAAATAAAAACAAATAGGTCTACTAGGATGTCCATTTTTACTACAAGGAGTCAGTGTTAAGGCCACATTGCTGATGAAACTACCCACTAGATCTATAATGCCCTGATGAAGAGACACCCACACCTCTAGTAAAGTGTTATGCTTGGTGGGTTAGGGGCAATAACCACCATACACCATTGGCCCCTCTATTCCTTCAGTAGACTAGGTGGTAAAACAAACTGAACTCAATGCACAGCCCCGGTACAAATCTGCTCAATGGCTTTAGGGTTTCAAAGTGCCAGCTCATTGGCCATACAAAAACATCCCGGTGCACTTTACAATGTTATCCAAGGCAGATTATGGAAGTCATAAAAGTCTAAAAAAAAAAAAATTTGGATATAAACTGGAGGGGAAATTCACAGTCGATCACCCATAACAGTGAGATGACAATAGATTTGATATTTTCTACATTATTTTGCCTTTTAAATACACAAATGACAACATTGATTGGGCACAGTGCTTGCCGTCTCCATCTTATACAACCTATACAAGAGTTAAAACATTATGGGACAGCAGCAAATGTGAGGTGGGAATGAGAGGGGGTTGAGGAATGATGATTGGAACACAACAAAAATAAACAAATTTAAAAAATTAAAAAAATAAACAATCAAACTGCGACTCCATTGAGCAGTGAGTCTCAAACCAGGGAGCGGTTTGTTTACAATTGCCGTTTATGGATGTGTATACTGCTGTCATGCTTTTGAAAGAAAGTAGTGAGAAAGGTCAGGACATTTGAGATCCACTGCCATGGAGTGATGGCTGTATGGAGAGGGAGCGCGTGACAAGTCAGTCCTTCCATTCCTTCTTGATGGTGAGGTTCCATTCCCAGGAGAGGTGGTCATGCTTGTCGTCGTCAGTGAACTTTGACTTGATGTTGTACGTGCCGCGGGCTAGCATGCCTTTAGGAGCCTCCTCCAGCGGGGTCAGGAACTCGTACTCCTGGCCCGGCCTTGGCCCATAGCTGCCCACCATGTAGTCGGACTTGTCAACTACACATGGGACAGAGGGTTGGGGTTTAGAGTGGTGGTTCCTCACAGTGTGTGTGGATGGTGGTGATGGGGGGCAGAATTCATATACATTTTAATATCAATATTTTTTTGCTTTTATAAAATATATATGCCTTCCAAAAGCGATTCATGCTAGCAGCCATAATCTATAAATAATTTTTTTGTGTGTTCATTATTATTTAGCGCCACTGGGCTATAGAAATAGGGTTGAAAATAGGAGGAAATATTGTGATATGCTGAGGCTATACTAGGACATCTCACACAAGATAGGTCACTTTTAGCAGGTCTAGAATGCGTGTGTGTGTATGTCTCAAGCTAGAGGACGGTGGCCACATCTTACAGAGGAAAATCAGCGTTCCTGAAAACCAGCCAAACAGGCTTATCATGACAAGTCTAAAGCCTGATTTATGCTTAGAATATTTGGGGTCATGTGACTAGTATTTTGCCCCCTATTTTACTTAGGCTTTTGAGTTAAATTAAGCAAAGAAAAATAGTTAATTAAAATAATTGTTAGTTGAATGTGCAACTTTACTCTGTACTGCAATATGTACCGCATGTTATTATATGATAGACAAACACAAATGTAATTTCCATTAGGGTGTAAAAACGACAGGTTGTGAATATCGGGGCAGTCTTACTCTTCACTCCTTTTCTGGACGTTTGCTGGGTGTACTTCAAGCCTGAGACGATATCCTTGTTGACCTGTGAAGGAAAACAGATGCCACAGCCTGTTCAGCGTGTTCTCTCAAAACAAAGACTGATCACAAACATCTGGGTTGGTGACCCCCTCACCTTGAAGCTGATCTTTATCCTGTACTCCACACCTTCCTTCAACACAAATGCCTGCTTCTTAAAAGCCTCCAGGTCTCCTGGTCAGGAAAAGGAGAAAGTAATTTCTCATTTTACACCATTATAAAAACAGTATAAATGTATTTAACAAAAGTTAAAACCTAGCAGAGAACCAGTTTGTTCATGGCTGTTTTTTTAAACTATCAAACCGTATCTGGGAGGCTAAACCAAAATACATTCAGCACACTGCAGGAGAGAAACTGGCCACCAGGTGGCCTCCTGCTCTCTCCTTGTAGTTCTCAATGTGAGCCAGATGAGGGCAGGAGTGCCTCACAAGGAAATACCATATTAACCCACTTACAAAGGAATAATGTCACCCCAAATTGTTCACCCTATGACCCCTAACGGCTTATCTGCCACCATATATGGGAGTGTTTACTGGTCAGCATACATGTTGCCATGAGGCAATTCTGCTATACACAAGAGCCTGCTTGTCCAATGTTGTTTACTCTGAGCACACACATGGAAAATATTACAAGCGGCAACTTAAAAACATACGAATAAATCGTCTGGTCAAATGTGTATATTTCAGTCGTGTACAAGTTCATTCTGAGGGTGGAGGAGTGTAACAGGGCTGTGCCAGGTTTTATACCAGCCTCTGAACACAAACTGTGCGTACCCTGCAAGTCGAGGGTCAAGGGGGCTGGAGCCGTCTCACACATCAGGGTTAGTCGCGTCACTTGGACATTGGGAGCGGTGGGATCTAATCAGGGGAGATATTTGACGTCAATGCAGAGCTTGAATACATGTTAAAACACATAACGTACTGTATTTGCATTTGGGTACAAAGGCTGCTGTTAACTAAATACATTATACAAAAAGTGTGATTGTTTTGTGAAATGTAAGCCATTTATATATGTTTTTATTTGATTTACCAAAACTAATCAGAGTTAGACGAACAACAAAAGTTGAATTGTAGGAGTGGAGTATTGGCCCCATGTTCATAAGGGGTTCATATATTTTAAGAAACAGGGCTGGAGTTTGCAGCTGTTGGTTTGTATAAGAAAACTCCTTACAAACTCTTTAACAGAGTAAATAACTTATATATAGCCGCCCCACCCCCAGCCCGCCTGCTCCCCCTTCCCAACCACACACACACACAAAGAAGGTCTCTAGAGCATAACGGCTATCTGGAGGCAGATGATGTGAGGTCTACAGATCTCTGTGGGAACTCGGTGGTCTTTAAACAGAAAAAGGCCCAGTGTGATCTCTATTCCAGCCGTCAGATGATGCGGTGGTGGTGTGGGTGTTCTGCGCTAACAACAACAAAAGTCACCGTCCAGGAGGGTGTTGTCTGTCCAAGCCCGTCAATAAAAACACACTAAATAAAAATTGCACCTCAAACAAAATGTGAGCTTTGAAAGTGGAGCACCTTAGCAAGTCAATTCCATCCAAATGTCATTAAACCGCGCCGCAGCAAGTAGCGTCGTGCGAGGGCCTGCTCCCTGCTAACCTGTGCACACGGTGGTGCCGCCCAACAGGGCCTCCTTGTACTTCTTCAAGCTCTCGTCGTCCTGGTCAAGCTCCTGGATCTCCTGCAAGCTCTTCTGGGCCGGGGGGCGGTAGTTGGACGTGCTCTCGTCCTCGTTGTTGGCGGCCGCCAGCGCTGCCAGCTGTTCTGGGGTGGGTTCCTGCTCTGCCATGCTTCACTACACACACACACACGGGGGAGGGAGATAAGAGATTAAATGGAGGATAGAGATGTATCGTATGCTAAGCATATCACTGCCTCAGATTTGCATTACTATAAAAGGTGAATTAAATGTTAACTTCAACAGCAGCAAGTCCACATGCTGCTGAGACCATTACAGTGGATTAGGGTCTTTATCCACACAGAGGGGGGATACCAGCTAACCGTGGTCCTGGCCTAATGGCCTGAATGTAAAGCAGTAATAGAAACAAGGAGTCGGTGGAGTTCGTAGGAAAAGCAGTCTATAGAGCGTGGAAATGTTGTGCTTAAGAATTGTCGTCATGGAGACTAATGTATTGATTTATCGTTATTTTTTTCACGGCTTTCAGAAGTATTTAAAGTGGGGTCGTGTTGTTGTGTTATGAAATGCCACCGCCATTCCTATAACCAGACAGGACGAAGGATTTCACAGCTTTCCCGCATGGAGGAAAGGCAAAACAAGGGAAACCAAATATACTGTAGTTACTGTAGCCAAATTAACCAAAGCCAAAGAACGGCATGCATTACACTCTCCAACACCCCCATGTCGATGAAGGCATGCTCCCAGCATTTTCATTCTGGTGTGGAGGAGAGTGTAAATATAACGTACAATTCCTTTCAATTGTCAGACCAGTGTGAGACAGCCAACAGCAGGGCCAATGGGTCTATCCATAAGCAGAGCACTGCATCATAGCTAACACACATTATGGGAGTGACACTACGTAGAACCCTGGATAATGACATTAGACTGTAAACGTCCTCACTTATTAGGAACATGTCGCCATTCCAAATATTTTGACATGAATAATAGGGGAATGTGTGTGCATATAAACACAGTCCATGTCAGTTTGGAACGCAGATGGTACTGAGGGGATCATTAGTACAGAACTGGGAATCTCACACACAAAAATAAAATATAAACTGAACAACAGCCATTTATAATTAACATCTGGGGCACATTGACTGCATGGCTAGTGAGAATATGTAAAGCTGGTGAACACCTGCAAAACACTACAAGCTGTCAGAATGCTATGCAGTGCATAGGACCAAGTCTGTGTGGTCTGTATTATTTATTTTATTTCCCCTCCATCTCATTTGTGTTGAAAGCAGATTTATACATGCAACAAAAACAGGGTGTTGTTGCATGTGGTCAAGTATTACAGCTCATCTGCACAACAATTTTAATTTGCAGATGATGAAATTATCTGTACTGGCAAATTCGTGGAGAAAATTAAGTGATGAAAACAATATAGTACAGTAATGGGTGAACTGTACAGTGCATCTGGAAAGTATTCACAGCCGCTTCACTTTTGCTATGTTACAGCCTTATTCCAAAATTGGATTTCTTTATTTTTAAAAAATGTAGGAAATTTTTAAACAAAACCATTTTCACTTTGTTATTATGGGTATTATGTGTAGAATTTTGAGGGGGAAATATTTTAATCCATTTTGGAATAAGGCTGTAACCTAAAATATGGAAGAAGTTAAGCGCTGTGAATTCTTTCCGGATGCAATGTATCATAAATAGAATGGAGAAATAAAAAATTTGACTTTTTTTTTTTTTTTATAAAGACCACAGATGGTAGTGTAGACCACATTTAGAAATTTTTATTTGTCTGATTTTTCATTTCCTGAATATAAACTGACAAAACAGAATTAAATAATATTGGTCAAATATAATCTATACAACAGATCCTCATAAGTCTGCACTTCCCTGGACAAACCTCAGGAAAAGACCTTCACGGGTGAAGCAGAACAATGCTCAAATTCAGATGACGTTATGGTGTGTGTGCACAGGAAACCATCTACCCAACAATAAGACAGGAAGCCTATAACGTAGGCCTGACAGGATGCATAGCCTACATGTCAAGCACCATGAAAAGCAAATAACCAAGAGAAATCTTGTGGGCCTAATTAGTTTATTACCATTTTTAAAAGCAGATGCTTTACTTATTTGATTCCAAAAAGACATGAAAACAATGAAAAGGGTATTCATGCAAAAACTCACAGAGGACAATGTTCTGTTACGTCCATAGAATTACAGAATGTCCTAAATAACAGACTCTTAACTGATCATACAGCATCAACAAGCCTTCAGATATTGAACACAGGTGTTAGTGTCCCGCATACAAACCAGACCACTAGAGAACAGTCCGACTCAGACTTTTACTTCCAGCAACACCACAACAGGAGCAAATCAACTCCAGTCATCTTACAGGTTCCATGTCAACAGCACCAACAAATAAAATATAATAAAATAACTAAAAAATAAATAAATGAATGAAAGCCAGAGTTTGTCATGCCTAACCCTGGAAATTATGGCAAGAATACATAGGGCAATAGCAAACCGGGAAGGAAGAATATATTTATCCCCCCCCCCCCCAAATGGGCCTCTGTTTTTCCCATAGAGCAGAAATTCTTGTTCTGCAACACAAGCAGTGTATCTGGCAGGTCATGTTTTTGAGAATGCACATCAGTCAAAAGGGCCTTCCCGTATACAGGCTGTTAAACAAGAACCGATAATTCAACAAGATTGTGTCCAATAGCAGTGTCTATCGACTAATCTGTTTTCTTGAATTTACTTATAAGAGAATTTCCTTCCTTGTGGAAATTATATTGATATACCAAACTGTTAAATGAGCTGGTTGAAATAGTGGTGTGGTAAGACAAACAACATGCACTGTGACGAGACAGATTTGGGAAGTTTACAGTTCTGCACAGAGGGGCTCTTGAGACCGGGTGGGCGGGCAGGCAGACAGGCAGGGGTTACACAAACTAATCCTGCTCCAGATGGGGGCAATACAGCCTTTAGGAGGATACAATCAGGACAAAACATGCTCAAGGAGCAATCATAATGCGGAATGCAACAATGGAACAATGACCGTTGCTCAGAATCCGTGTGCGATAGCCAGTTTGGAAAACAAATGATTTTACTACAACACAGCAAGGGGCGATAAACTCTTTGTTGTCATAAACACGTGACATTGATCACTCTTGCAGCGCAGTTAATCTTTGCTTTAGGTTGCACTAGTTCCAAAACGATTATGTCATCTTGTTAACTCTAGAGCATTCCTCTGTCATTTAAATCACTAACAGTTACAAAATACCTGCTAGCAGCAAGCTAAAAAAAAAGAATTCGTAAGCAAGACAGCAAAATGAATGGTACGTATTCAGTTCCTACTAATCATTCAGAACTGCTTTGCTAGCAAGCATGAAACTGCCAAGTGGGTAAATTCAAGACCCATGGACTCAATACAGACAACATTATAATGCTAACAAAAGTCAGGAGATCATGGCACAACATTGGACACTCAACTGACCCTCTCACCCCCAATTAAGATAACAGCAGTAACCTGCTCACAGCTGCATCTCACTCTCTCGCCTCATCTTAAAAGATTATCCTCAATACCACACAAAAGCAGATAGGATTATGGCTAACAAGGCCTCTGGAGACAGCAAAGCGTTTTTGACAGGTCATTAGTGACACATTATGAGTCCTTTGGCAACCTCAGTGTGACAGTGTCTCGGGAAAATGGAAGCGCTTGTTGTGCTCAGGAACCTCCTATCCAGTAAGCAGTTTTATGAGCAGAGAAGCTGGGATATGGAAACGGATCGGAGCTTGTGTAAAAGAAAAAAGACAAGCCCCCTGCTTAATATGCTAGAACTCCCCAAAACTCATAAATCTGTTAAGTAAAGTGGAAATGTTGCTGTAGACAATACTTCTCCTCTGACCTACTACAGATTGTGTGCTGGGTTAGACCCTGAAGGCTGCATGTACAACTCACACCATTTGTAAACAAAAACATTCCACAATGAGTCACTATGTTGCAAACATACTAGTGGCCAATTACCATTATCAGCAACCTGAAGCAATTTGCAGAGAGAACACAGTATTTGGCAACAAATTATAGGAAACACTGAAGGTCAACACTGATATTATCTTGAGTATGACTGTGCGCTGGAAGAACAGGTTACGTCTTAACGTCAATTAGAAATAAATAGGTTTGTAAAATGGCTTTGTTCCTCAAACCACATTTCTCTACATAAACTTACAATATAAAAAAAGGTGCTCAACCACACCAATTCCCATTTCTCACTCAAAAGACCATAGCAAGTTTAGCTTCACTGAATGACTCACCTCAGAGTCTAGGCTTGGCTTTAAACCCCACCCCAAAGACAGCAATGTTTGACTTATTTTTGCTACACAATTTTCACCTATTGTATTAAAATGTTACAGGTGATTTGTGGCTGGAAAGACTAGACTGCATGTCCTTCCCCTACCGCAGTGCTCAGTATGGGGCAGAACTATGGGTGGGTGTGTGTGTGTGTGTGTGTGTGTGTGTGTGTGTGTGTGTGTGTGTGTGTGTGTGTGTGTGTGTGTGTGTG